>BHFT01017491.1:148178-186570 GCA_004320025.1 Laticauda laticaudata | reverse complement strand
GGTTTTTTTTTTTTTTTTTGGTGCCAGATTTGAAGATAGTCAGTTGTTCAGAAGTACCTATTAAACTAAGGACTGATTATATGCAAATGATTGGAATTTCTAACAGCAAAACATTTTCAGTCCAGCTATTAACTGTTACCAGCTACAGGTCAAATTCTTTTTAGATGTGGTTTTAGATCTTTTTTGAAGAACACTAAACCTGTGTTCAGAAAGAACCAAAACAACAGCTGTAACTGTATTTAACATTGCTTCAAGAAGCAGCCAGAGAGAGACACTCTTTACTGTGTAGTTGTTTACTACCATTGTTGTCCAGCTGCTGTTCAGCCTGCACCATCTCTCTGAACTAAGGAGGCTTGCTACTAGCCCCCAGCTTAGCAAGTATAGGAAATGGGATACACCTGCACCAAACAATGTCAGGTTGGTTTGACCCACTAGGGGTGCCAGTGATAGAATGATCAGTGATACACATCACACTAAATCCCTTAAAGAACCTGGTTCAGAATAAGGAGTAAAACCAGTACCTTAGCCTAGGTTCAGCTAAGAACAACTTCAGACTGTTTCAGATTTGGGCTTGAGATCAAATGAAACCAGCATCTTGAGACTGTGGCAGAAAAAAAGAGATTGCTGGGGTGAAGCTCTTTACATCACGTTACATGGAAGTGAGGAGAAGGGAAAAGATCAGCTCTCCCAAAATGCTGGGCTGGGAGGCAATGAGAAAAAGGAACTTTTCATTAAAAACCGCTCTCGAAGAGTTTCCATGAAAATGGAGATTGCACTGGAAATGATACAGGTACAATGGATGAAACTCAGCCTCCTTGTTCTTCAGACAGAAGCTACCAAGAAATCTCAAGCCCTCATTCATGGCATGTTCTATCCTCACCAGCATATTTCGGTCTCAAGGCCCTTTGCAGTTTCCACCCATCTGCTCGAAGCAATGTTGCTTGCTTGGGAAGTTTCTCCAGTGCTATTGAATTGTCAGAAATCCTCCTTTGAACAATGTGTTTGATGAAGCATCATCATGGAGGCAATTACAAGCTGGCTAGTAGCAAATTGCCCAGCATGGGTCTCATTTGTTATTTAATGAAGATATGAGACATTAAAAATCTTTTTAATAAAAAAAGCAATTTGAGTGCAATACATGCATGTGCATTCATGCAGGCAGACAGTACATGCACAAACATTTGCATATAATGTCATACCATTCCTTTTCCCAGAGAGTCCAGAGTAGTTTGCACTTTGCAGAAAACAATAGAAACAATCCAATAATAATGCGCTTGTTTTTATAATAATAGAAACCCCTAAAAATTCATGACTTAAAACAAAGATCTTGTTAAGTGGCAACACCGAGAGGTAAGAGTTGTGAACCTGCCAATCCCCATAAAAGTAAAAAGTAGCAATGGGTTGAATTGGGCTGCTCCTTCTCTTACCCCAGCAGGCAAACTGGATGCTCTGGTGATGGGAAGCAGAGCCACTTAGGTGATCCAGGTACACAAACTTTAGGAGGAAGTGCTGAAAATGCTTCAAGAACTAGACAGACATATAGCCTAAAGGAGTACATTTAATTAGGCAAAAGTAAAAAATGAATATCCATAAGGGAGGGAAAGACAGATTGGAAAAACAAAAAGGAAAGCATCTTAATAGGACATGAATGAACAAAAGGGGATATGGAGATATCTGCCTTTTGAATCTCCTGTGCTGGCATTTGTTCTTTATTATCCTTGTTATTAAAGCAAGGATTGTGTTTCATTGCCTTAACTCTTCGAAGTTACTGCATTTGTCCATTTATACATTTTCAGGTACACATAACACCATTGTCATCATTGTCATCATCATCATGGTCATCCTCCACCTCCTCCTATATATTCATGAACTAGAATTGAGCTTAGTAACAAGGTCAGCCAATGAATAGGCATAGCAACTAAATCAGCCAATGAGGACTGTTTTGGAAACTGAAACTAGAAGTAGCCTAGGCTGGAAACTGAAACTAGAAGTAGTTTAGGAGTGGCTCTATGTTAAGCTCTGCAGTTCGGCAGTTATGTTGAGCTCTGAGTCTGTCTATTGAAAATGAAACTGCTTTTCCCCCTTGCTTGCCTGCGAAATTAAAGTAAAAGAGAAAGTAACTTGTTGAAAACTGGAACTCTACTCTGAACTTGCAACACGTTTCTGTCTGAGTTTGCTCCATGTTGGAGAAATCTACAACTGGTTTGTAAAATCTACTTATTATGTTTATAAATATGTTAAACGAAGCATCAGCCATCTGTGTTTGTTTTTCTGGCGCTGAATCAACGCTGCAAAATTCTGAATACTTCTCCTCTGCACGGATCAATCCTTTGCAGGATTGATTCAGGTTAACCATCATCTAATCCTAGTGCAGCACCAAACTGAATCAATATAGTAAATATAACATGAGATAGTTCTCAATATATAACAGTTCATTGAGTGACCATTTGAAGTTACAGCAGCACTGGAAAAAATGACTTAAGACTATTTTTCACACTTATGACCATTGCAGCATCCCCATAGTCATGTGATCAAAATTCAGATGCTTGTCAATTGACTTATATTTATGATGCATAAGTCCCGGGCTCAAATTGCAGAGTCCCGGGCTCAAATGATCATGCTTTGTGACCTTCCGACTGTCAGCGTTGGAAGTTATATTCCACGCTGCTACATAGCCTGAGAAAGTGGGAGGGGGTGATTTCAACTGAGTAATTCTAAGTAGACAAAATAAAATTCTTTTCTTAGTTCAAAGTTATTAAGTGTGGCTCAGCAGAGAAAAAGGATCTTACACTGAGATGGATCGTGATTGGTCCATGTGATGTGATGATGGGAGAAAAGGGGATGGACTGTAGTTTGGGACATTGTGGGAAGTCCGGGAAACTTTTAGTTTCGAGATTCTACAGATGTGCCAGGTGCTATTCTAATAAAGGTACTTTTGGGATTAAGCTTGCCTCAGAGTTACTGATTGGAATGGAGGTTTTGCTGGAATGCTGACACTGACAAACAAAGTGTCAGCTTGGAAGCCATTTTTCTTTGAGGCTTCTGGGCTGTCACATTCAGACTGGGAATTTGGGAGGGGATTTCAAGGAACGGTGGAACATTAGCCTCAACAACATGCCTTTCTCAGAAAGTCAAGGGCATGATACCCTGCACATGGAGGGGAGAGACTCGGGGTAGTCTCCAGTTGGACAAAGTAATGATTGGACTATGTGATGGATGATTGGGTGCAGCGGTTGGATTTTGGGTTTTCTTTGAATTAGGGAAAAACATGGAACTCTCAGATTTAGGTTTTTCCCAGATGTGCCAATATAACATCTCTAATAAGATGGATCTTTGGGAAGATGATGTTCTCGGAGTCTTTCTTTGGAGATTGTTACTTGGAATGCTGACACAAAGTCAGTGGGGAAGCCAGCCAGCTTCACTTGGCAACTGTGTTGCTAACTGAACAATGCAGTGATTCACTTAATAAGAGTGATAAGAAAGGCTGTAAAATGGGACAAAATTCACTTAACATGTGTCTCATTTAGCAACAGAAAGTTTGGCTCAGTTGTGGTTGTAAGTTGAGGATTACCTACACACACACACACACACACATATATATTTGTTTTTTTAAGTTTTCACAGGTACTTACATGAGTGCAGTTCAGCTTCCCTGGGGTATTATCCCACGTCATTGTAGTGCTTTTAAAGTTGTAGCAATGTTTCAGCAGAATCTCATCTGCCATTCATCAGGCTTCTGTATGGAGTTTGTTTGTACATACAAATATATATAGTCTTTGCCTGAGAAACAAAATTATTTGGAGCAGCTGGCTTGGTGTGGGGAATATCAACATAAAAGCTGAGAAGGAACAGAAGATGAAGCGCTTTGACTTTTCACTACAATGATATTATGCAGCTGATTTCTATTTTCTTATATTTAGTAAAACTGAATTATGATTTAAAATGTGATTAATAGTGTCAATATTGGTCTTGGCCTCTTTGCTTATTAAACTTTTACATTGTGTCACCAGTTATTTTTTGCATGAATATAATAGAGCATAAAGTTACAGAAGACCAGTTCAATATACAGTATGATTATGGTGTTGGGATTATTGTATATACAATGACAGAAAGAATTAACACTATCCACTATAGAGAAGATTGGTGAAATTGACCGATCTTGCTAAGATGGATAAACTTCTTTGAAATAAATAAATTTCTATATTTATTGATGACTGAAAACCCCTTATGGAATTTTTGCATATATTTTTTAAAATTAACATGACATATGTCTTTAATGATTAGACAGGATTGATTGTCGAAAGTAGAGAATCATGATGTAACTTTAGAGAGAGAAGCTTAAATGTAATTGTACTTATAACTGCTGTAAAAAATCCTGGAAGTCATATCTTGTATCTTCTTTTCTTTTCTTCTTTTCTTTTCTTTTCTTTTCTTTTCTTCCCCTCTTCTTTTTTCTCTTCTCTTGGGTTTTTGCACCTTTTTCTTTTTTGCTTTCTTTTCCCCTTTTTTCTTATTTTATATTAGTCAGTCTATCTATCTATCTATCTATCTATCTATCTATCTATCTATCTATCTATCTAGTCAGTCTATCTATCTATATTAGTCAGTCTATCTATCTATCTATCTATCTATCTATCTATCTATCTATCTATCTATCTATCATCTTCTATCATCATCTGCCTATCTTCCTAGGTACCTACCTACCTTCTCACCTGCTTACCTTCATCATCTAATGCAAGGGTCTTCAAACTTGTCAGCTTTAAGACTTGTGGACTTCAACTTCCAGAATTCCTGAGCTAACATGACTGGAGGAGGAATTCTGGGAATTGAAGTCCCAAGTCCTAAAGCTGTCAAGTTTGAAGACCCCTGATCTAATGTGTGGGAGAAGGAGCTTTTAGAAGAAGGAACTTTTTTAGTCTTGGCACAAAAAAATCAAGAAAGAAGGGTTGTGCATGAAAGAGAGGCCAAATATTTGAGATACGATTCTGAGGCTTTGAGGGCTTCCAGTCAGAGAGAAGAAGGGAGAAAAAATGACAGGAGCAGTAGCAGAAAAACACAGGAAAGATGGACATTTTTACCTGTATTTTATTCCATAAAATTCTGAAAAGGAGTCAGAGAGAATATACAATGATTACATCAAAGCCTGAGAATTAAAAGTTTTGAGAAAAGATATCAAGGGAAGAATGAAAAGGCAGTAAGCACAGAGGTTCTTGAAAGTGCAGATTACCCAGCTTGCTATGAGCAAATGAAGCTCTTTGTCCCTCTCTAGCCAGATCTTCCTGTTGCTTTATTAATGTGTAAAGGCTTTCATTACTTCTCCTGCAGTTCTGGCTTTGGATATACTCAGATCTTGTTCGGGGATGGAGAATGAAGCATTTTACTGACATGTATTTGCAAGACCTGAAAGGTAGAACATGGGAATCACTAGGAGAAAGGAGCTGAAGAACCAGGTTGAGGACAAAAATGGCTGTTTAACACTGCAAATCCTTTACCAAATGGGTCATGAAAAGGACCAAAATAATGCCCACAGGCAAAAAAGATGTTCTTGGTCAACACAGAATGATTAGTAAAAGCTTCCTGTCTCTGTGGAGTTCTACAAAGTTGGGGAATTTTTATCTTTTGAAGACTATGGTGAATAATTGGAGCAAAAGGAAAAGCAAATGCAGCACATTGTGAGATACAGAAATCTTTCAAGTGAATGGCCCAAGGGCTTCAACTCCTATATATGACAGACATTTACAAGCATAATTGATGGAAAGTTAACAAGGTTCAGGAAGAAAGCACTTCACAGGCTTTGCCAGTGCAAGTTTTTTTTAACTTGCTAAAGGTTGAACATAATAATACCTGTCCCATAAGAGTGCCATAATGACTTCATACACTATATTTTTAAGTTCTCATAAACGAACAGCAGAGCTAATGATGGTATTAATGCTGTCAACTTTCTTAGGTCACAGTTACTTGCAGTGATTTCAGTTTTCATCCTTTTTTTTTCTCTCAAGAAGACACTTAAGCACTTTTTCCTCTCTTCTTCCCTTTTCCACCAAAGTTAAGAGTCCTCCCTGATGAGATGCAGCACTTGAAACAAATGTACAGTTTTTGGCAATGGGTTTTGGTGACAAGAGTTATGTTGAGTTCTTAACCCAAAGCATGCCTTGGAGTCTTCTTATAGTCATCTTTCTTTCTTAGGCCCTCTAGACCTATCATGTTAGAGGAAAAATTCCTCTAATATTGTGTTCAATTTTTCCCCACTGTATCAAAATATGCTCAAATCCTTTCCAATTGTTTGGAAGATAAGCTACTCCTTCAAACTACCATTTTAATTCCCCCAAGATAGTGTTACCCCGAGATGCTAGGCTCAGGGCAGGACTGGTAATGGCTAGGCCAGCTCATATACCCAGCTCCAAGTACTCATCAGTTTTAGGTTAAAGGAAGTAAGTCTACTGGGACATCTTGTACTTGAGCACAATTCCTCTTGATGCTAGAAAGAAGGGCTGGCTATGCTATTAGACAACTGTAGAGGATTATGTACAATGATAATACTCAGGGACTCTCCCTTCCATACAACCCCTTTGGAACATAAGCAACAAAAATCTTTGGATATCTTAGAAATTAATTTATAATGGAATAAATCTTCATAGACTTCATAGTTCATCATAAATACAAGCACTATTATAAGATTGGGATATATTGTACCCCTGAGAGTGGGGATTGTAAAAAAAGAAAATAAAATGTCAGACATAAATGTAAGACCTGCTGTTATAATTACCGCTAGCTGGTGACTATTCAGAAAAAAGCAGTTGGAAGTGATATCCTGTTGAGATGATTATCAGATATATTGTGATCAGAACCATTTATCTCCAATCGGTCCATGGGAAATTGAATTGAATCTTGTGAAATAATATACCTCAATGGTTTTGTGATGAAATCAATATTGAGACATTTCAAGCCCTACAATTCTCAGTAAGTTCAACTGTTAATACTAATTCAGCTTATAACCTTTAAAGCCCTTTATGGCATAGATCCAGGTTGCTTGACAAACTGTCTGACCCAATGGGATTGGCCCTCCTCACCTGAATCAGCAAAAGGGGCATGCTGAGGATCTGTCGGTCAAGGAATCCTAGCTGGCAGAAGCCATAAGAGCCTTTTTTTTCTGTGGCTCCTTTCCTCTGGAACATTGTGCCCCTCTAGGTGAGATATGCACCCACCTTCCTGGCTTTCTGAAAGAGCCTGAAAACCTGGTTCTGCCAATTAGCAGAGGGCCCTGATGGAGGTGCATCATACTGGGGGTGGTTAATGGACTAAAGTTTCATTTCCACCCTGTCTATATTTTGCTCTCCTTCTTGCCATCTTTATTAATTTTAAGTCAGTTTTAATGTTAATATTTATTATTTTAATGTTTTACCTTGTTGCTTTTACTTGGTTGCAAGCAGCCTAGAGTTGCCTCTAGGTGAGATGGGTGGCATATAAATTTCATAAACAAATAAACAAATTGATGCTCACTGGCTAAAAATAATAGAATTGGAACTGAGGAGTCCTTGGTTGATCTCTGAGCTTGGTTGTTTCTTGCAGACATTTCATTACCCAAACTAAGTAACAACATCATCAATGCTGGTAGGAAATGGGGCTTTCTCTCATTTCATATTTTAGTGGCTTGCTCTGTCAATGTTAGTGAGGTAGCCTTGTTACCTTGTCTTCCCTCTTTCCTATGTAGTCATGATTCTTGGTGTTGGAGGTGGAGGCTCCTTCTTTCTAGGATTTCAGTGTCATTGGATTGTTGACTAAGCTGTCAAGTTGCATTTCTTTGCAGCTTTCTGAACTAGGCCAAGGGCAAGCTATGAGTCATTGTTCCACAATTATATGTTTGCCCAAATTTGTAACTTAATTGTATGAATGGATTAATTAATTATGTGCCATCAAGCTGGTGTCAACTCTTAGAAAGCACATAGATAGATTTTTCTCCATGATAATCTGTCCTAACCTGGTCTTTCAGGTCTTTCAATGGAACACTCATCACCACTGCAACAGTCTGTCCACCCTGCTGTTGATTGTCCTCCTTTCTTTCTTTCCACCTCTCCCAGCAATAGAGTTCTCTTTCCTAGAGAGCTAGGGGTTGACATAATGTGCCAAAAGTAGGATAACTTGAATAAGAATTTGAAGTTGATTTGCTTGATAATCCATTTGGTTGTTTTCTTGCTTGTCAATGGCATTGTTGGGAGTTTTTTCCAACACCAAAGTTCAAAGATGTCAGTTCTTTTCCAATTACTCCTCTTCAAAGTCCACCTTTAGCTTACATAGAGTCACAGAGAATACCATGGCATGTTGTCTATACCTACAAAGCTCAATTCTGTTACAGCATCAGAACAACCTTTCCGATTTCAGAAAGGGTTTTGTGGCTGCTCTACCAATTGCTAGTCTGAGGAATATTTCTTGGTTGCTTGTTCTTTTACTGTTTATAGTTGATCCTAAAAGATAGAAGCTATCAATCACTTTGATAACTTTGCAATTCTAAGGCTAGTTGTACTAGTTGTCATTAATGACGTTCTTTATATTTAATTTTAGTCTCATTTTTTTCATTATGCTCCTTGACTTTTATTGATAGACCTTGCATAGCCTTTGGAATTCATACAACTGTACCCCTCGTAATGTTGTTCATAGATTGGGATTCAGAACCGATCCTCTACATCCGCATTCCTCTTTCCTCTGACCGCCATTCCAGCTTTAAGTCTTCCTTCTACTCCCATTCAGTAATGATAACCACTATAAGAGTTACTATGATGGCAATGGGAAATGCAGGGCAAAATTCCTCTTCAGTGTAGTCCCATCCAATTAAAAACAGTATTTGCTATTTTTCACTTTTGACTAAGGAGATTTTCATGCTGACCCTGAATTCTTCTTCTCCCTGAATTCTTCTTCCTTCTGAAAGAATAGTTGGCTGCAGGGATGGGAGGGTGGGTCCACACCCAAGAACAAGTTGAGAGCCCACTGCCAGTTTCAAAAGTAGTCGCAGCTAATTTACACTATAGATCTAGTACAGGAGTATCAAACTCAATTTCACTGAGGACCACATCACGGTTGTGTTTGACCTCAGTGGCCAGGGTGGGCATGGCCAGCTTGACATCATTTGTATCAAGGGCATCTGTGGTGGCCCAAGTGCTTTGCCAGCGAAAACGGGCTCCCAAGCTCTGTTTTCATCCACAACGGCCTCCTGTCACCCTCTGCCAGTGAAAACATAGTTTGGGGGGTGCAGGTATGCCCGCCCCAGCCCTCCTGCCATCCTCTGCCAGCAAAAATATAGCTCAGGGGGGATATGTGTGGCCCTCCCGAACTCTGTTTTATTTGGCAGATGCACCGTGGCCTGGTCCTTTGCTGTTTCCAGGGTGGCCTCACAGGCCAGATCTAAGTACCCTGCAGGCCAGATCCGGCCCACGTGTCTTGAATTTGACATCCCTGATCCAGAACAACAGAGCTGTGGAAGCATATGATTGGACTGATTTTGTTAGGTTGTTGAATACAATGGTGATGAACTAATGGATTCTCCCCCCCTTTTTTAATTAAAAAGAAAAGGATGTTTTCATTCCACATCAAACTGCTTTAAATAGTATGTCACAATTGCATGTGCCTCTCTGTTTGCTGACCCCTAGTAAAGATTTCCTTTCTGCTTCACAGGGGCTAATGCAAAAGGCTTCTGTGGGCATGAGCCATGGCACACGCAAAGACATGCATAAAGACTGCTGCGGCCTCCTGAATTCCAGGTAGCTGCCAGGACATCGGATCAGTTTTACGTGGCATGAAAATCTCCTTAGTCAAAAGTGAATAATAACAAGTGCTAATTTTAATTGGATGAGTTTTTTTCTTATCAATGTATCCGGTTTCACAAAAGGTTATGGAATCAGGAGTCAAATCTAATCAGAGGAAATTGCATTGCATCTAGTAACCATTATTGCAAAACATTTGCTAACAGCAGGAGTTTTCTGCTAGAATAATTCACGAGATTAATGTGCAACCACCTGAACGCTGTTGTCAACTACAGTTGCCTAATAGCAACACTTGAATATGGTTATTAGCATGCATAATAATGCCCTCACTCAGTAGCAAAGTCTTCGTCCTTTGCTAACAATGGCAGGAAATACAAAATTCCCTTCTGTGTGTGTGTACAGACCAGATTACCATCTGGTCTGTCCCATATTTCCTCTCTCCTCTGCAAGTGATAATAGATTAAAACAAACGTTACACATCATCACCACAGCTAATGTCCTAGCACAGTGGAAATTCATTTCCCAAATTCCTTGATGAAAATATTGCAACCATCCCTTGCTTGCAGATGAGTTTGTGTGCTGGGTCTCTGAGCTGCTTTGTGCTAATGGCTGTTTAATTTATGGCCTGTGAAAAGTTTTTATAATGCTGACTGACAGTGCCTAAGAGATTGAAGTTTCTCCCTTCATATACGCAATGATTTAGCACACATTTGTAAGATCAGGAAGAGGAATCCCAGAGCACTGGAGTTGGGTTTTTTTTTTTTTTTGGCTATATTGTCTGATATTGCCTACATTAAGACATGAAGATACAGCTGCAATGCTATTAGTCCATCTTACATTTGTCTAGAATAAATGTGATAAATCTCACACACACAGGAAGCTTTTATAGCTTGCCTATTTTACTTGGAGGAATGGTTTAGGCATTCTGAGTCATTTTGCATCTAGGGGCAGAACACAAGTAGTCTTTTCCCAAGTCAAGGTTTCTTAGCTCAGAGCTGGTTGAGTTATTCAAGTGCCTATAAATAAGAACAAAGTGCTTTCCTTTCATGACATCCAAACTTCATACACTGCATTGCACATCATGATTTATTTGTTTATGATATCTATCTATCTATCTATCTATCTATCTATCTATCTATCTATCTATCTATCTATCTATCTATCTATCTATCTATCGTTGAAAGAAATANTGGTTGTTGGCTGGCTGGCTGGCTGGCTGGAGCTGTGTCTGGCAGCAGGTCTTTCCTCTGAATGGTGACCTGCTTGGTGGCCTGGAGCTCCAGAGAAGGATGATCACATGCTTCAAAGTGGGAAGAGATCAAGAAAAAAGGACTGAGGTGCCTGGGTTTTATACCCTCTGTTGAGATTTGAATTGGAGCTTGTATTCTAATTGGTTGTCAGACTCCCAGGGGAAACTCTGTTGGCTGTCCTGAGTTCCAGGCTTGGTTGAGCCTTGCTGGGTGATTATGCCCTTAAAAGGGCTTTTGGCAATTGCTATAGTTTTACCTGGAGTTCTTTGTTATGTAAAGTATTCTGGCTCAGGACTTAATGTCCCACCCATTAACAAAGGTGGGGGTGAGATTCTGCTTCTGAGCTGAGTTTTTGCTTCTTGAGTTTCTACTCTTTTTTAGGGGAAATATTCTGCCTTTTTAATATTTTCTAGGCTATTTCAATTTTCGAGGAGAGGGGTGGGTGCTAACTTCCTACAGTGGAACCAGCTCATTATCTTTAAAATCATACATGGTGATACAAGCCAAATTCAGAAGAGAAAGAGAAAATGAAAAGAATAAAAAGTGTAGAGAAAGAAAAAGTTAAAAAGAAAAGTGATATAATTGAAGATGTGACTTCTGATTTTCATCACCAGAACCATATGGAAAGTATGTATTTATTTTTTCCTTATAAGATTGCATTCATATATCTCTGCTTCCCTTCACCCATTCCTTGTCCATTTGCAAATCCACAAGTCATTCATGTTTTCATCCACTTGTCAGCAGAAAGTCTGCAAAGAGGTTCCATAAGCTAGTCAGTATATATTTTATTTTAACCCTGGTCAAATAAGTTGGCTTTACATTTCTTGCTTTGGCTTCTAACAATCTTTAGATTCATTCAAATGTTGTCTTCGGTTTTAATTTTCTTTCCTTTCTTTTTCTAATCTTTGAAGTTGCTTCAATGTGTTAGAATTTCCTCTGTTGGATGTTTCAGCACCTAAATAACTGCCTTTCTTAGTGCAGGCTATCTGTAAAAACAAACCTTGACAAAACTAGGATTATGGAGATACATCTTTGGCATATCTCATTAATTGATGAACAGTTTGGTCTACTAGTTAAGACATCAAGCTAGAAATGTTAGAATGCTAGAAACACTGTGAGTTCTAGTCCCGTCTCTTTCTCTCTTTCTCTCTCTGCCTAACTCACCCCACACTGTGGTTGTGGTGGGGAAAATAGGAAGAGGAAGTAGTATTACCGATATTCACCACTTTAAGTTATTTATAAAAGTAACGAAGGCAGGATAAAAATATATAAATTTCTCATTAAAATTCTCTTATGTGCAAGATGGCATGATTACATGGCTGCTCTTGTGTTTCAGTAGCGAGGCAGTATTTGTTAAATTCTGCATTTATGGACTTTGCACATGAAAAGTCAAAGTACTTGTTTTTGTCTTGTTTTTTTTAGTTCTCCTAGGCCTGAAAAGGGAAGAGGTCTTGGATAGAAAGGCTAACAATTCTCCAGTTGACAATTCGTCACTAAAAGAAGTCAGAAAGTTCATTCTATCATGACTGCCCTGTACCATGGATAAAACCCGTGGATTTTAAATTACTTTCCCTCCTGGTTTGTAACTATGTACAACAGAGCAAATTAAAGTAAGTTCTGGGCAAGAAAAATGAACATATACAGGAGCAAATACAGTGTTTGGGGTAGAGACCACAAAAGGAAAATGTATTGGGTGAGTAATGCCAGCCCTGGGAGAACTACCAAAAGGGTAACAAGAATGTTTGTAGCAGAATAAATCATTTATGTTCCTGGCAGTTACGGTAATACAATCCCCTCCAGGATTTGCAACAATCAACATAATGCTGAGGACTTATCTGATTCCCACAAAAATCCTAACTTATCCGGTGTGCCTTAAGAACTAAGAATTATATAGAAGGAAAAACAGCAATGAAAAGTTTGGTACCATATAAAGGTGCATATATTTTTATGCTGTAAAATTGCCCTGTCTAATCTCATGTTCACTAGACACACTGAACTATATTACCCTTTACCTGAACTATTATGACTCTGGATAATGAGATATGCAGTTCAATGAATTTATTTATCTTTATTATCTTCAGGGATTGAACATTTGTAGCAAAACATGTCTGTATCCTTGTGACATTGCCCATCTGCAAATGACTGCCAAAACAGCAGCAAATAACAGAGATCTTAAAATAACCTATATGCTCAAACTTCCTGAGAAGCAGAATCTCTAACAAAATTAGTACACAATAGAATTGTGCTGTTTTCATGCTGGCCCCATGCTAAAACATTCTTTTAATTTCTTGAACAGTTTCTCATCTACAGTGATAAAACTGATGAAAATTAGTTGGTGCCTTTCATTCAATCATAGGGTCACAACGCTAGTAAGTTCAGCTATCATGACACTTTTTTTCCTGGCTAGATCCAGGACATGAGAAAGAAACAGAAAATATTTTGCTTGAACAAATAGTAATCCTAAAACACTGCTTTTCATGTATCCTCTGCAGGGAGAGAGGGAGGGAGGAGAGAGAGAGAGAGGGAGAGAGAGAGAGAGAGAGAGAAAGAGAAGCCAAGGTTAAATGCAAGTAAGCAACTGAAATTTAGTGGGATTGATTCAACTGACTTTATTTGGAAATGTGCTTTTGTGTAGGAACTATATGTATGTTGTCTCCCATTGTTTTCTTGTATTCCCCTTTGCCCAATAAACTCCTTCTTATAGAGAGAGATTGGTTTTAACAGGAAATTTCTCATTATAAATTTCTTCACAAGTAAGCTTGCATGATTACAACTTGCCCCTTAAGGTGTCTATAAGCTCCAGATTTTTTTATTTTAGACAGGAAGATATAAAGAACTGTCATCTTTTTTTCAAAATTTTTAATGTTTATCTAAAAGGTAAACTATATTGTGAAAAATCTAAAAACTCCCCATTTAAACAAATGAGCTTGTGTCATCCCTTACCAATTGGAATACATCAATCTTTTTATAGAAGCCCATCAGTGATGTTGGCGTTACCATGATTTGCAGCTCATAGCAATCATCTTCAGTCAAACACTATTCAATAGAAGAGATCTACTGCTCTGTAGCTCAGGGCTGAACTGTGGAGTCCTTGGTGCTCATTGAGCTTGATTTTTTGCTTGCAGGTGTTTCAGCGTCTGACTTGTTGACATCACTATCCTACTAGGTACCCCTCATTACTTAACGAAGTAATCTCATCTTCATCAGCAGGCATTCATGTTTTACTATCTGACATGGATGGAATGCATTTGTCCGGGCCATTCTACAAACCAATTCACAGGAAAAGAAAATGCAGTTTTTGGTATTATGTCTATGTCCATATATGAGAGCAACTTCACCACTTTACTATGAAACCTGCAAAATTACTAGGCAGTTCAGAATAAACTCAAGCACACATACCACAAACAAGAGAAGCATTTGCTGCTCAAAAAATGTAACAGCATGATCCTTTCCAATACGGTTAAAGCTGGGAAAAACAAAGTTATTGATGCAGAAAAAGACATCTTTTTATTTCTTTACTCATAAACTTGCAATACAAGTTTGCAATTTGTAGTTTCTACAACAAGCCCATCTCATATTCTTTTTACCACTGCTATTCTCTGGGGTCATCAGAAAGAGATTTTTATCATACCAGCAGTAAAACAAACAGACTCATAAACCAATGATCTTTCACTGAAACCTAAGCCCTGCAGGAAATAACAAAACAGAACAGAATTGGAAGGGACCTTCTAATCCAACTCCCTGTTCAAGGAGGAGATCCTATATACCATTCCAGACAAATCACTGTGTAATCTCTTCTTGAAAACTCCAGTGATGAAGCATCCACAACTTCTGGAAGCAAGCTGTTCCAATGATTGTTAATGGATTCATCTTTCCCAGAGTGCTTTGATTCTACTTGACTATCCTAAGTAGTGAGAAAGGTTGTGTTTCATTTTATTTCTTCTGTCCTTTTCCCTTTACTGTCTGACTATGTTGTTGCCTTTTCAATGTTAA
The DNA here is from genome assembly GCA_004320025.1 of Laticauda laticaudata. Classification (NCBI taxonomy): domain Eukaryota; kingdom Metazoa; phylum Chordata; class Lepidosauria; order Squamata; family Elapidae; genus Laticauda; species Laticauda laticaudata. The sequence goes on along the minus strand of BHFT01017491.1, from coordinate 171,573 downwards.
GCTCCAGTATCTTATCATTTTTATAAACAATATATTTTCAGCTGAAGATCTGGATAAAAATGTTTTTAACAAATGATTATATGGTTAGAATTTCTGCTATTCATATTAAAAGTTATTTTCTTAAAAAGTCAGCTACTAATTTATAAATTATGTTGTCAGAAATGGGCAGGGTAGAATGAGAAAGATTCTTACATCTGTTTGTTTCTGTTTAGATGTTTGTCAACCCATCACACATTTGCAACTTACACCGAAAACACAAAGGAATCCAAAATGTGGTTTGAATAGGCTTTGTGAGGGAAACACCTGGATCTAAACAGACACACATAAATGGGCGTGCAAAATATCATCTCAAAGCTTACCAGTTCTCAGCTATTTCATCTTATTCATGTTTATCCGAGGTCTCTAGATTCAATGTTCAGCCTCTCTTTTCTACTTTTGGTAAACGTATATCATAAAAGAAATAATATTCTCTTTATATCTTTACACAAAAATAAAAAGACTGCATCTGCAAGCAGTTTTGGTTTGCTTTGTCACGGGGAAGCTAAAAACTCTTCCAACATTACCTTGCTGCAGTATAGAAAACAACATCTGTGTCCATTACTATATGTTTTTTTAAAAATGCAATGTGTTTTGCTTTCCATTGTAAACTCATGGCTTAAGAAGTCCATTTGATGACAAAAATGTACTTGTAGCGGGAGGAAAACATTTTGAAAATAACATTGATTGTCTCCTTAATGAACAAAGAAACATTTGAAATATTTCAAAAATATATTCCTGTAGATATTCCTGCAGTAAGTCACATATCCTGATATTCTTGAGTACAAATTGTTCAACTAGTGCTTTTGTTTTGAAACGTTAGCAGCCTTGTGACTGTTTATCTCACTGCTTCTTCTCCCAAAGTCAACATATGTTGTTCTCTTCTCCAGTCCCAGCCCTACCACCACTTTTGCTTTTTAAGTAATATTGGGCAAATGTAAGAAAGTTTAACTCCAGGATCACCCAAAAGCATCAAAAGTACAGATGGTTTCTTAAACAGAACTACTAAAGTGTTATCCTCAGATTGTAATTCACAATGTCTATGGAGATTCTCAATCATCCAAGTCATGGATGTTTCTCAAAGAAGCCCTGTTGCCTTTTGGAAAAAGCATCTTTCTAACTCAGAAGTTAAGATTTGAAACCAAGCAAGTTAAGGCAGATTCATTCCTAGTGGCTGCAGGTAGCTAAAAACATGGCACCTCTTCAAGTAAGTCGCATATCCTGTTCTTTTGGCAATACAGAATAGTTTACTGTTTGAATACCTTTCTACTTCCTGGAAATCTCCAATCTAAATATTTAATAAAAATCCAAGAAGCCCAGACAAGATTAATATCCCAAATTGCTACAGATTCACAATGATTCTATCACTTGTCTAATCTATTATTATATTATCTAATATAGAGAAGCTTCAAGGTAGCAATTTTCTCAGTTATTATGGTCAAATTAATTACATTAATTCTAAGGGATTTTTCTGCCTCCCTGTATTAATTTCTAATTGTTGTGAAACATAACTGTAAATGCACACAGAGACATGTGTATACACTTCTACTGTGTTCTATGCATTTGTATTATACCCAAAACTGTCTATTTTATCCACATTTCTTGGGCAATACAAAAAATAACCTGTTTAGATTTAGAGTACCCTTGGTTCACCATCCCATTCAATATCAGATATTTGATATTTCAGCTGAATTACCTTTTTTCCTATGAAGTTTTCATAACATGCTATGTCCAACAGTTGAAATGTATTATCATCAGCTCTCCACAATATACTGTACTTCAACCCAAAGATTTCCATTCATCTGTAGCCTAGTTTCTCATGCCATGCAAACCTGTGGTGTCTCTCCTTTCTCTCTGAATAGCAGGAATTCATTTAATAAAAGTGCCAATATATCAGAGGAACACTAAAGCTCGTGGAAGAGAAATGGAAAGAATAGACTGGGAGAATTAGTCATAATCTGCACAATATTAAGAACCTCAGTGAAATGTTAATAACTTCAACAGGTTTTGATTACAATCATGTCATCTATCTAGACGTCCAACCGCAGGATGCAACTGATCATTGGGACAATTTTCTGTGTTGCTGCAGTACTAGTGGCACAAAGAGGCTGTCGACATGGGTGGTTTAAAGAAAGCAAAACTATGCCAACTGTGGAACTGGTGTGTTGATTTTCCCATCCCTTAATATCAGTGGTAAGAATCTTAATATCAGTGAAGAATCAGGGGATAATAAAAAGGCTGATATATAACCAGGCTATTTTCTTTTTGAATCAAATAAATATGCAAATTGGTTTTATTTGGAATTCCTGAGATTCATCTTGTTTATGCCTCACAAAATAAAAATGGTCACAGGCCTGGCATCAGCAATCTTGGCTGGAACAATTAGATCTTAGAATGACTCACTGTGCCAAGGGCTTTTTACAGAAATTATATCATGAATCTGGATCATGAAACTCCATTTTTAATTTCACAACACCTGAAAATCAAGCTTGTGTTAATTTTAAAATTTCTGATAAATTAAACTGAGCAGTCTCAGGCATTTTGATATCCAAATGCTAATGTCTCTCTCAAACCAAATGGATCCATGGATATAAAAAAGGGTCCCATTGCTCTTAAATCTTTAATCTCCAATATATTGTGTTTAGCATGTTTGTCCACTAGCTTTTTTAGGAGAAAGAAAACAAAGACTTTAACATTTTGTGCTATGAAAGACAAACCAGAATGTTTAGTATCGTTTTCATAGAGATGAATTCTTAGGTGATGGGTGAGAGAAAATGAAACTCAAAGAATGCCTTTACTTATTGCTTCTCATGGAGGATTTAAATCATTGAGCTTCTGAAACATGTAAGCTGCAACCATATTTAATTTCTATTAAATCATTTAAATACTCCTGGAAAATACTTCTAGTATAGCAAAAGGTATGTATTAGGTATGAAACTTTATACATAGTGTTGAGTTCATTAAAAACCAAATAGTATTCAGCATACACAAAAATATGTGATACCTTAAAATCTAACCAATCGCATTTTAATATTCTATTTTGCTATTTTTATCATGTATTAATCAGATCCAAGTACAAATCATAAGAAGTAATTGTTCTACTCTTATCTGCCCTGATAAAATACTGCTTGGAATAATGTGTCCAGTTCCGGTAATCAAAGTTTAAAAAGAACAATGACAAATTGGAGCAAGTTCAGAGGAAGTCCACCAAGACCCTGAGCATGAATGGGCTGGAAATCAAGACCCATGATGGATGGTTAAACAATCTGGATATGTTTGGACGACAGAAGAGAGAAAAACACAGATGTTACAATGCCTCAATGTACAAAGTTTGGCATGACCTCCACTCCCTCTTGGTGTTTGTGGGGGGGGGGATGGGATTTTTCTATTTTCAGATTGTGTATATCTTGCATGGTGTTTTCAGTTCATATTGACCACCAGAAGGCAGTGCATAACTAATCCTTAATGGGGGACCATCAGATCTTATTCTAGGAGCTAACATACTTCAGACATGAATGTATGACAAAATGTAAATCTTCAAGAGGACTTCGTAGAAGGTAGACTGTTTTATACCATTTTATCAGAACCCCTGCCACTCTGTTCAGCATCTGGACCTGGATAACTCCTAAAACTAATGAATTGCATATAGTTATCTAAAATGGAATGTTAATGAATTGGCAGAGAATTTGAGCCAACAGAATAAGATCTGGCTATCTTTGACTTATGATCACAATTGAGTTCAAAATTTCTGTTGCTAACTGAGACAGCAGTTAAGTGAGTTTTGCCTTATTTTACCACCTTTCCTGCCACAGCTGTTAACGGGATCACTGCAGTTGTTAAATTAGTAACACAGTTAAGTGAATCTGGCTTCCCCATTGACTTTGCTTTTCAGAAGGTCACAAAAGGTGATCGCATGACCCCAGGACACAACCGTTGCACCTTTTGTGACCTTCTGACAAGCAAAGTCAGTGGGGAAGCCAGATTCACTTAATAATCAGGTTACTGACTTAACAACTACAGTGATACATTTACCAACTGCACCAAGAAAGGTCATAAAATAGGGCATAATTCACTTAACAAATGTCTTGCTTAGCAACATAAATTTTGGGTTCAATTGTGGTCATAAATGGAAGACTACCAGTAGAAACAAGAAATATAAACAATAATAGCCACATTACTGAGCAAGAAAGAGCAGTCGGTAAGTGGATAATATCTTCATTCAGATCAATAAAGTTTGCAGAAGAGGACAGAAGTGTAAATTGTCCATATGTTTGAAGAGCTTATATAAATCAGGCTAATGTTTTAATCCAAGAACTTCACTTTAAAGTCACTCTCAAGAGACTCAAGTTTGAATGCTGTAACCCAGTGGTCCCCAACCTTTTGGGCACAAGGGATCCGTTCCGTGGAAAACAATTTTCCCACGGACCAGGGAGATTGTGGTTTTGCAAGCCACCTAGATCCCACAAATGTGCAGATAAAACTTCACTAGCTTGTGTGACCCAATTCCTAATAGGCCATAGACCAGTAGTGGGCCATGAACCAGGGCTTGAGGACTCCTGCTGTAATCAATGGAATATTTTGAGCATATATTGAGGGAAGATTGCCAGTGTTATATGCAACAAACTTGGTCTGCAAAATCTCCTTTTGCCTCTGTTGATCAAAGCATTGCAGGGCGAATATGGCAACCTGGCTTAACCTATTATTCCTTGTCCATAAATATTAGTTTAACTTGTCTTTGCATGACTAATGATGCTTTGTATTTTTAATCTGCACATTAAAACAGGAACATGTTGAAAGAAGCAAACAACCAACACATATATCACAAGATATTGAGCTTACCTTTGAATATCTGCTTTATTAACCTGAAACATTTTGAAAATGGTTTGTAGTTAAAAGTAATGAGCATGATGTACACAGTAGGATTGCACATTCAGATGAACATCTTATCAGCCAAATTACCTTGTGGTGAATAATAAAACCCCATATGTGGGTTGATCAGAATTAGATTGTTTTAATTAATTTATAGTTTTGATTCCCATTTTTAAAACTTCCCATTGTTTGTTGGAAAATAATCAGTGCTGCTCATAGGAATAACACAGCAGGACTTATCTTTTCAGAAACAATAACAATGGTATTATCTGGCATCCTTTTGAATTTCAATTTACTCTTCAAAGTGTTGATGTACTGGATAGATGTATTTTCCTTGAGCTATGCCAATTATTATTCAAAATGTTTTGGTTTTGAGTTGGTCTTGGATAGGTAGTCAAGATGACAGAAAAATACTGTATATAAGCAGTATCAATCTGCATTTTGGGATTCTCCTGGAAAGCTATAGGGGCTGGTTCTTGGCAAGTGCCTGCAATTGAAAATTTACCATTACAGTTGAGACTGTTGCACATCTATGCATAAATATATTTATTACAGGTGGATCTTTGAGTGAACTAATAATTATGGCAAAGTCAATTCCTCATCTGTACAATGAGACAAGAACATTTCCAGGCTACTGATTTACACACACAAAAAAAATAACTAAATGGAACTAAATAAAAGAAATCTCTTGCAATTTTTGTCCACTCAACCCTTTTGCCCTATTCCCAGAGTCAATCGCACAAGTCCTTTCTAGAAATGTACTCATTTACTTACATTTTTAATCCAGCCAAATAGTTCTTCCATGTTAGAAGTATGAGGTGTTTTTTTTTTAATCAATGCATGATGTGAATTAAATGGAAGACCCATTTCTGCAGTCCTGCAATAAAGCTGAACAGATATCAATAGTGTTTGTTTCAGTTTTAACCAATGCAACAACCAGCATTCTCTTCTGTGTTATGTGTGTTTCTGTTCACAAGCATTGCCTTACAAATTCTAGCATGGGTGGGTGTGTGGGAGGCAGTCTTTCAATGAAAACCATAAGTAAGAGAATCACAACAGAAGAAACTGATATGCTCTGAATTGCTGAAAAGCTTTGTTAGAAAGAAATGTATGATCATTCTGATTTGTTATTTCAGCCCTTCCTCCTGGTATCTTGTTGATCATTATGAGAATAGAAAGATTGATCTTCCAATCTTTTAAATATATATGATTGGTTTCTATCTGACAAAATGGCCCCAAGGCCTTTAAGTTATGCCATGGTGAATGTATTCTTAATATCCTAGAGGCATCTGTTGGTTGAGCATCTATATCCTTTGAAATTCCTATGCAAGTTTTTCAGCCTGAGAGTTTTCTCACAGGAACATTGTTCATCAGATAAAGTAGTTCACAAGGTGGCCAAAGACCTAATTTTAAAACCAGGATATCAATATTTAAAGTTTTCTTGGGTTTAATAGAAGAGAACCAAGGATTACACAGTTTTCCTGCATTCCTGCCATAGTATGGAAAGAGGTTAGTCTTTTCTCATTTGCTTTGTTTGGTGATAGAAGAGCAGCCAGGTGCCCTGGGTTTTAATCTTGTTAAAAGTAACTAAAGAAAAGGGTCAGAAGGCATTGACATGCAGCGCTTCTTAGAGCTGTAAATCAACATCGTAATGATATGCATGCTATTTTCACAATGATTACATCAGCAGACCTTGGGGTTAACTTCTGAGTCATCAGAAATTATCTCAATTAGTCTTCAGTAAAAAAGAAAACCAAATGGAACTAAGTGGGTCATACATAAAGGAGGTTGTTGATTGCATCAGAAAATAAGTTGGCAGCCACTACAAACAAATTATCCTCAAGTTTATCAGGAACATTTATAAGTTACTCTCTCAGAGACTATCCAGTCACATGTGCTTAGGTTTTACTAGAGGGACACTCTTTAAAATTTCCCCATAGGTCTCCATGAATGAAGGTAGGTGTGTGTGTGTGTGTCCGTGTCCCATGAAATAAAAAGGTAGCAAGTAAATAATGGTAAATAAACCAAAATGTACAAATATTTCTTTTCTTTTGCTGAAAAGGTAAAAATGGCTAAACGGTATTTCTTGTTGCAAAATGTATGTACAGGTGTATGTACTCGACCACAATTGAGCCCCAAATTTCTGTTGCTAAACATTGGTTTAAGTGAGTTTGTCCCCATTTTATGACTTTTCTTGCCACAGTTGTTAAGTGAATCACTGTAGCTGTTAAAGTAGTCAAACTGTTGTTAAGTGAACCTGGCTTCCCCATGGGCTTTGTTCGTCCAAAGAGTGCAAAAAGGGGATCGTGTGACCTTGGGACACTGCAACCGTCATAAATAAATATGACTCAATTGCCAAGCATCTAAATTTTTGATCACATGGCCATGGGGATGCCACAGCGGCCATAAGGGTGAAAATGGGTCAAATGTCACTTTTTTCAGTGTTGTTGTAACTCTGAACAGTCACTAAATGAACTGTTGTACGTCAAGGACTATGTCATGCCCCTGTGGGAGACTGACTCGGAAGGAGAAGAGGAACAGCCAACAGGGATGGGAGGTGTGGCTCCAGAGGTTGTGGAGGAGGCTGGGGAAGGGCAGAAGCCGGCTGGGCAGTCAGAGGAAGACCCAGGCCCATCCCCTCTCCATCCTAGGGGAGGCAGGAGGAGAGGATAAGGGAGAGCCAGGAATGGCGTGGTCTACAGGGGAGGTAAGGGCCTTGATCCTCTTTATGGGCTGCAGCTGTGAGAACTGATTAAAAGGACTGACCAGTGGGTCAGTCTGGGGCAGTGCTGGAAAGTCAGTATGGGCCAGTGCTGGAAACAAAGCATGGAAATATCTCTAGTCTGTTGTTCCTCTCTGAGTTTGGCGTTCTTCCCAGTGTCGGTTTCGACATCTGTGGACATCTTCAAGCCCTTATCTTGCCTGGTTCCCTTAACTCCTTCAGTGTGGTATGTGTTGCTTTTACTCTTTATAATTTATAAGCATTTTTAGTTTAAACCAGCATTTCCTCCCTTCCGTAATTGTTTGTGGGGGAGTTTTTTTGTCTCCAGTCAAGGATATTTGGAGCTTTGAAGCAAAGTGAAGGAATAAAAGGTGCTTCATCTGTTTTTGGGACTTTGTTTATTTTGTATTCCATCCTGGGTCATCACAAACTACCTGTACTGTAGACTGATTAACATCATAGAGCAACTCTTCCTACATTTGGCTTCTAGGTAGGTTTGACTGGTCTTCCAGGATTGGAATGGCCCAAAATATCCAGAAGGCAACAGTTTGGAGAAGATTGCATAGACATCTGCTGGAAGCCATAATGACATCACATCACACATTCCATGATGCACATTATATATGACCTCCCTGGGCTCCAAACTCACCACTTCTTTTCACAGTTTTGTAAAAGAATGAAATTGGGATAGGGAACCTACTGTAACTTGGCCCCTCCAGATGTCACTAAACTAAATCCTGGAAAAAGTCAAAACAGGGATGGCCAATTGTGAGAAATATTTGGTTGTATTTCAACAATATCAAAGAGAACCACGAGTCTCCATTCCTGAAACAAGTTAAGGGTACTAATTATGGATCCACCTGTATTAAGTTTCATTTGAACCTAGTATTTTTATTTAGGCTGATTTTGCAGATAAGGCGATAAATGTTAAGCCCATGTCACACCGAACCAATGGATGCAAAGAGGATGTAAAACGGACAAAAAACCTTGCCATCCGTTCGAAACGCGATGTGTACTCACTGCCTCCGTTTGGCTTCCTCTCTATCTGTCCAGCATCCGTCTATTGACGTTTCATCCGCTCCGAAAGTTTGGGCTGCCTAAAACTTTTGCGTGGAAAATGTATCCAGTTTGTCTGTTCTGCATCCGCTATGGATCCGCTATGCATCCGCTATGCATCCGTACGCATCCGTTACGCATTGCTATATCCGCTAGGCATCCGCTACGCATCCGCAGAACTCCATCACCCGGACGCAGGAGGAAGCGGAACGGATGCAGAACGGATGCAGAACAAATGCCTAGCGGATGCAGCACGGAAACAAAGCGTTTAAAACAGAAAAAATGTTTGCGGAGGGGACCTATCTCGGATATTAAGGATGTCTGCAGGATGCCTAGAGGATACTAGAGGATGCAAAGGGACACCTACGCTGCCTATAAAAGGGGGAGCAACTCGCCTGCATCTCACTTTCAGAACAGCAGACCCAGCGGTGCGACCTCTGCAGCCTTCATCTGGCTCTTCCTCTTCCACAGCATACAGTCATGGTTCCACCGTGGATTACAACAAAGTCCTTTCGGCAGCCACCATCATTCTGCAACCAGTGCGAAGCCATCTGCAGGCTCTGTGAACTCCACTGCGAGAAAGAAAAGGAGCCACCCAAAAAGAGTCTGGATCTGAAGATGGTTCACCAGAAGAGCAGAGGACGGACTGTACAACAAGCTGATGCTGGAGCTCAGGAGCGAAGACATTCGGGCATTCCAGAACTTCATGAGGATGCTCCAGCCATGTTTGACGAGTTGTGCAGCGCCTGACACCCAGGTTGACCAAGGCAAAACACCAGCTTCCGGCCCAGCCTGGAACCTGGCTCAAGGTGGCACTCACTCTGCGCCACCTGGGCCTCAGGACCTCCTACAGGAGCATGCAGTACGGCTGGAGGGTGCCACCCAACACATCAGCATTGTGGTCAGAGAAGTGGTGCAGGCCATCATCGAAGAATACAAGGAAGGAGCTCCTCCAGTACCCCTCCACTGAAAGAAGGATGGAAGAAAGGTGCAGAGCAGTGGTATCAGAAGTGAACTTACCCCACACCGTTGGAGCCATAATGGCAAGCACGTGGCTGCAAATCTCCAAACAACTCAGGCTCCACTTATTTCAACTCCAAGGGCTTCTTCAGCATCATCCTCTTCGCCATGGTCGATGCTGACTACAAGTTCATGTACATCGATGCTTCAGGCAACGGCTCATCTTCAGATGCCCAGTATACAACGCCAGTCACCTCAAGGAGGAGCTGGAAGCAACCTCATCCTGGGCTTCCCAGATCCAAACCCCTTGCCCAATGAACACAAGATGTGCCCGACTCATCGTGGGCGATGACGCCTTCTCCCTCCACAACCTACCTCATAAAGCCCACACCTCCAAATACCTCACCCGTGAAGAGAGGATCTTCAACTATAGGCTGTCCAGGGCAAGGCGGTGATGGACAACGCCTTTGGCATCCTGGCCAACAGGTTCCAGGGACTTCTCACCACCATCAGCATTGCCCAGAGACCTGAGGAGGATCATGGAAGCTTGCTGCATCCTGCACAATCTCATGTGCACCCGCTACCCAGTCTTGCAGAACAGCTCGTGGACCTCCAACAAGGCAATGACATGGAGCCTGGGAATGGAGGCAAGACGAAACCTATCGACAACTGAGGGATGTGCAAGCCCCAACAGAGCCTCACATGAAGCGAAGGAAGCAGCGGCAACCTCCTGAGACACTGGTGCAACTCCCAGCTGGAGCAGTGAGTGGCAAGACAGGATGGTAGATGCTTAATGGATGCTTCCTTCAGCCTGTCTCATCACACGATGAGATTGGCCATGTATGTTGGGTGGGCTGCAATGAACAGGGCGTTTAATAAAGAGTTGTATTTGTGTTGACATTGTGGATGATTATTACATTATTATTATAATAAAGGGCCAAAGGTGTGGCAGCTGGGAGGGTGGACCATGCATCCCACTATGCTTGCCACTGGATGTTTATCTATCCCACAGCTAATACCCATCCCAAAGGTATCCCTGCCCATCCCACTGCAACCCATCCACAAGCATGCAAAAGGCTTAAACCATTTCTAAAAAGTTTCACCAAGACTTTATTAAAAAAAAAGAAATGAAGCAAGGGTGTGAATCAAAAATAGACTTTATTAACAACAAGCTATAAGACAAAAATGAGTCTCTGGCATCCTCTTGTCGCTCAGTCTCAGGGTGAAGGGTGCAGTGCTGTGGAGTGGCTGGTGCTGGAGTGCTTGTCATCAGCTCCTCCAGAAGCAGAAGCAGCAGAAGCGCGCAGCCCAGAAGAGACGAGCCCATCGCTGCAGAAGCCCCAGGAGAAACCAGAGTGAGGCCAGGGGGTGGGATGGTAGCCTGTCCCTCTTGGCAAGGGCTGGCACAGATGGCTGAGGCTTGCTGTGCTTCCGCATGGTTGTGGGGTTGCTGGCTGTGCAGGAGGCTGGCAGGAACCAAGGCTGGCAGCAAGGCTGGCAGGGAGCCAGGCACCAAGCTGGCAGCAAGGCTGGCAGGGAGGCAGCGGCACCAAGGCTGGCAGGAAGCTGGCAGGAAGGCTGGCAGGCAGGCTGGCAGCAGCAGCACAAGGCTGGCAGGAAGCTGGCACCAAGGCAGCAGCAGGCTGGCAGGAGGCAGGCACCAAGGCTGCAGGAAGGCTGGCAGGGAGGCTTGGCAGCAGACATAGCAGGCAGGACAGGCAAGGCAAGTCGATGTGTCTGGAAGCAGGTCTTTCCTCTGAATTGGCGACCTGCTTCCGAGCTGCTTTCCGTTCATGCCGGGGCTGACGCAATGCATCTCCCCTGCATGTGCAATTAACGCCAGGCATCCGTTAGGCTTCCACTGTGCATCTGCTAGGCTTCCGCTCTGCATCGCTTCATCCGCTGTGCATCCGCTGTATCCGTTCTGCGTCCGCTTTGCTGAGGCCCCCCGAAGCCCTGCGGTTGCGCCATCTGCCCCATCCGATTCCATCCGCTGGCTTCCGTTCCGCATCTCTTTGCATCCGCCCTGCGTCCTCCCCGCGTCCATGTTATCCGCTCCGGTTATGCAAATTTTGCCCCTTTGAGGGAGCGGATAACAACGGATGGAACATTTTGCTCGTCCACTGTGTCCTTTTTGCATCCGTTGGGCAGTGTGACATGGGCTTTAGGACTTTGGGAATACTGAACTACAGTATAGCTCTTGCAAAGGCGACATTTTTCCACTTAAAGGATTAACAGGTGAGGGAATGGGGAATTACAGTGTTACCAAGATAAGAAAATACTTGCTAGCAGATAATATTATGTCAATTTGCATCAGCTATATGGTACCAGATATCTATGCAAACTTTATGATGGTATTTCTGAGCATGCTCTTTGCAAGGTCAAAACTTGCCCATCCAGAATGGCAAGTTCACATTTCTTCTTTTTTTTTCCTTTTTGGTTTGGAAAAAGGAAAATAATTGAATAGGCCACACCTCGCTTGCCTTACATTTCTATGTAATATTCCATGATATGAAGAAAAAATTGTCCGTAAAATATTTATGCCTTCTCTACAATTTTTGACAAATACAAGCATTTTGAAGTTAGACACATGAAAATGGATTGGGCTGATACATCTGTAGGTTATTTCAAGAACTGTTTCCATGGTGGTTTTCCCCACTGACCAGCATTCATTGTATTTGAAGGCAAGCCCATCTGAATATTAATTAATTGTATTTATTTAGTAGATTTGCATTATTTCATAAGTAGTTCAAGGCAACAAACATAGATAATACTCCTTTCTCTTATTTTTCCCACCGCACTGTGGGATGAGGTGAGTCATGCTGTCTCCCAAGTTACTGCTTATCATTTCCAAGATTACTATTATCAGAACTTACAATTGTGCTGAAGGAATGGTTTATTTATTTATTTTGCACAGGGGAGGGATGCTGGGCAGTGTACAATAAAATGTTAAAATAGAAAAACAGCATATGAACGTTTAAATTTTTTTTTGGGGGGGGGAAGGAATTTGGAACTAGCAGTGGGTTCTTGAGTAGGGGACATACCAGAGTCTCTTTAAAAGGAGTCGGATACACCTTCATCAACAAGGATGAATTCACCATCACTTGAACCCACCTACATAATGCCCCTTTAACTAGCCAGGAGGGGCCTGGATCTAATGCACAGGTGGAAGCATTTATATTCCATAGGACCCTATGGCTTTCCTTAGGTCCAACACAATTAAACTGTTTCAAGATTATTCAATTAGGCCTTTCCCAGGGAATCTGATGGTTGGTCTCTAGAGAACCAACATTTCTCAACCTTCCTTGGTGATTTCCCCAAAAAGTCAATGAGGAAGCCAGCAGAAATCGCTATAAATTGCTGAATGAATTTTCCCTACTTGCACACCCTCACACAGCACCTCTGTGCCAGCCACTCACACACCCCTACTCACTTTCCTTGGCCCTCCTTTGGCTCTGTTGCACCCTTATATACCCACTCAAAGCCCTGCATACCCTTCTGACCTGTGATGCACCCTTGTACACTTTCCTTTGCATCTCTGTGCATGCTACAAGCCAAGCTTTGTTTCTTGCACCTCTTCTTGCGCAATTGTGTGTCCTCTCTCATACCCTTCTATACTCTCCCTGACCTTTCCTATATCTCAGTATACCCCTCTGCTTCTTCTCCACTCAGCAACCTGCTTGCTGGTTTGAAACTTGCAACTTCCTGACAACTTCCCCACTGACTTTGATTGTGGGAAGTCAGCAAGAAGCTGTCTCACCTAACCAGGGGATTGCTTTGCTAAGTGATGCAGTTGTGCTTTATAACCACATCCTTTAGTGATGGCTATTCTATTCTAAACTCAATTGCCATTAAGGGCTACCTACATTTCTAAAGTAATCAGTAACCAAATAAGCCATCTTTTTTATTTTTAAGAATAATTATCAGGCTCTTTAATAAAGATCACACAGGTATTTCTCACTTAACAACAATAATTAGGACTGGATTTCCCATTGCTAAGTAATGCATGGCTTAGAATCTATGGCATGCATGCCACAGATGGCACGCAGAGCCATTTGTGCGGGCACATGAGCTGCAGGCAAACTTGCCTGCGCTGCACATGCGCAAGTCTNTCCCATTGCTAAGTAATGCATGGCTTAGAACCTATGGCATGCATGCCACAGATGGCACGCAGAGCCATTTGTGCGGGCACATGAGCCGCAGGCAAACTTGCCTGCGCTGCACATGCGCAAGTCTCCCAGCTGATATTCAGCCTGTTTGAGGCCATTTCACCCTCCCAGAGGCTCAAGGGAAGCCTATGCGGTTTCGGGAGGCCGAAAAACGGACCTTCCGGAAATACCAGAAGTGTCCATTCTCAGCCTCTGGAGGGCCTCTGGAGCTTGGGGGAGGCCACTTTCGCCCTCCCAGAGGTTCAAGGGAAACCTCTGCAGCCTCAGGAGGCCAAAAAACAGGCCTTCTGGAAATACCGGAAGTGCTGAAACGGATCCATTTTCAGCCTCCCGAGGTTCCAGAGGCTTCCCTCAAGCCTCCAGGAGGCCGAAAATGGGCTCAAGCAGGCTGAAATTCAGCTGGGAGTCATGTGCATATGCAGTGTAGGTAAGAGGGTGGGGTGGGGGTGTTGTGCATGCATGCGCAGGAGGACCAGGGCACATTGCATGGTGGGTGCTGCCGCGTGTGCACTTTTGGCACACCACAACAAAAAGGTTCGGCATCACTGGCTTAGAACATCAATCCCATCAATCCCCATTGCTTTCATTAAGCGAGGGTTGCAGATCGTTTAAGTGAGTGTAGCAGGGCTGAGGATGGCTGCTGCCAGGTGAGGAAAGGTGTGAAGGCATCTGCTCTGGGTGGGGGGGTGCTGCCTGTGTGCACATGTCCTACAGGTAGTCAATAATAAGTCTCTATTGATTAGCCCTTGGGCAATATTAAAGTGCAAAGTTCCAGCAACAATTTGTTACTAAAATTTAATAAAAGCAATTCAAAATGGAACTTGATAAAATACAATTTAAAATGGAATCTAGACAAAATATGATTTAAGATGAAATAGTAATAAAATACAATCCAAAATAAAATTGTAATAATGTATAATAATTTAAGATATAGATAAAATATTATAACATATTTCAGAGTCGCCCTTGCAATCTACCCCAGTCAATCCCACAAATGCAGACCTCAACCAAATCATTTTGTTTAAATATTGTAGTACTTTAAATGTTATTTTCAAGTTCTGGCCAGACATAAGGTAAGTTATTTTCATATGGGTATCCCAACGGGCCATTCATTTGATACATAGACCAAGATACCTGTCTCTCATCCTCTTATACAGGCAACAGTCAAATAGGATGTGAGCCAGGTCCTCTACCTCTGCAAATGCAGATGGTCATTGTACGGTATTGCATGAAATTTCCTGTATCTAACCATTGTGTCAAGCTGTTCAAATCTCACTCTTGTGAATATCCCCTTAAGATGTTTTGGGAGTTGTGACTTCAAGTAGCTATCTACTTGGAAAGTACATTTGTATTTCCTCAATCATTTTAAGTTACCTACCTTGCTAAGGATAGCTATATCAGTTTGTGCATCTATATCCTTAATTCTTTGGGCAACTCTTTTTTTATATTGTTCTCCTGTTATACAAGAGATAGGAAGACTACAGCTTCTTACAAAATTTGTTAGTTTAATGATCCAGAAGATTTGTGATTGTAGTTTTATTTTCTCTAGTAGGCATAATTTGGGTCGTCTATCAGTCTCCATTTCATTAAATTTGCACCAGTAAGTTATAAGCTCTAATTTTAGATAATGCCTGAATTGTATAAATTCCCAATTCAGCTCTAACTGCTGCAGCAAGTAGTCCTCAACTTACAACCACATTTGAGGTCAATATTTATACTAAGTGAGAAGTTTGCTAAGTGAATTTTGCTCTGTTTTTCTTGCCACATTTGTTAACTGTATTTGAATCACTGTAGTTATTAAAATAGCAATAAAGTTGTTAAGTGAATCTGGTTTCCCCCATTGACTTTGCTCATCAGAAAGCTGCAGAAGGTAATCACATGGCCTCAGGACACTGCAACCATTTTAAATGTGTCAAACATCCCAATATAAATCACGTGGGGATGCTGCAATGATCATAAGGGTGAAAAATAGTCACAGGTCACTTTTTTCAATGTCGTTCAAATGGTCTTTAAGTGACCTGTTGTAAGTCAAGGACTACCTGTACAAAATGCAAGGTCCCTGCGGTCTTGTACTTTGTAGCTGGGCTCCTCAGAAGAAAAAGTGGTGACAAACAACTTACAGAAGCAACTTTCAACCTACCCTGCCAGCTTCTCCATTGGCTTTGCTTGTGGGAACGTCAGGAGTAGCTCCATTCAAAATCCAAGAAAGGAAACTTTGGACTCCATTGTTATAGAGAAAAGGACTTTTACTGAATTTGAAGTGGTAGCATCAGAAGAAATTCAAGATAGGAGGCAAAAAGGAATGGAAATCACACATAGAAAGTTATCCCATGTCCCCACCTCCAACAATTCAAACTGGATATCCAATCTGAGGTGTGTATAATGTCTTCAGGTAGCTTCTCAGACATCTGGTATGCCAAAATGATTGACCTTGGCATGGAAAGATAAGTGGCTGCATTTGTGTAGTAAGCAAGAAAGCTGTTCTGACCCAACCAGGTTTCCAAAGAACAAACACAGACAAAGGTAGCAGTCCCTACCTTTTAAGGTTTAATAACAAATTCTGTTCTGAAGGCTGCTTTCCACTAATTAGCTCTGACAAAAAAGAGCCTTGCCAAGTTGTTTGTCAAGGATGCCAAAAACCCAGACAGAAGAATTTATAAAATTCTCCAGAGATGAACTAAGATGTCCACCTGTTGAGTTTCAGAGCTTCTTTGCTATCTGCAAATAATGCTTTTCCAAACCTGGCTTTTATCCTCTTGAGGGAGGGGCCATTACCTTGCAGCCTTACTCCCGAGTCATCTGTGCTGCTGGAATTGTTCTTTCCTCTGAGTAATCCTTCGTGCACATGCACTTGGCACAGGCTCCTTGGGAACCTCCTCATCACTGCTGCCAGCCCCCACAATCTCTGAAGGCAGCAGTCCACTCCGGGATGGTCCTGGCCCCTCATCAGAGTCATCACTCTCCTCAGCCATCTGCACCTGCTGCCAGCTAACCACAACAAAAGCATCCCAAGTTTTACAATTTACACAACTTCACCACCAGTGCCCTTACCAATTATGCCTCCATACCACCACCCACCCCCGTTTCTATGGCAGCCAGAAGGAGTCAAGAAGAAGACAGAATCTTGGAGGCTGACAGGAAAGTTGGCAGAGAAGGCTGCAAATGGCAATCACATGACTGTGGGACATCACAACCATTGTAAGTGCAAGCTGGCTGCAAGCACCCAAATCGTGATCATGTTGCCATAAGAATGCTGGAATGGTAAAAACATTGAGGACTAGTCATATCTTTCAATAATCATTGAACAGAGCCTGTTAACCAAGAACTGCCTGTACTGAATGTGCTGTTTCAGTTTACACCAAGTCAGCTTTCTATATGTTTCTTCTAAGTGTCGTGGACAACACTTAATGAGTTAGGCTAGTATTTCTTAACCATGGCAACCTAAAAATGTGTGGATTTCAACTCCCAGCAATCCATAGTGGTTGGGGGATTTCCCTTCCCAGCTAGATTATTGCAACATGCTGTATACATGAACCTGCTCTTGAAGACCATCTTAAAATTGCAACTGGTCCAGAATACTGGCCATATCTAATAAAATGAAATTCAATATAGAGAAAAGTAAAGTCCTACAGTTAGGCAAGAAAAACCAAAGTACACATATAGACTAGGTGAAACCAGGCTCAATAGCAGTAACTGTGAGAGGGATCTTGGAGTACCAGCTAAGTATGACCCAGCAGTGTGCAGCAGCACCAAAAAAAGCTAATGAAATCCTAAGTTGTATTAACAGAAGGATACAATCAAGATCAAGGGAAGTACTAATACCACTCTATAAAGCTTAGTAAGACACACCTGGAATACTGTATCCAGTTTTGGTCACATTATAAAAAAGATGTTGAGACTCTAGAAAACATACAGAGAAGAGCAACCAGGATGATTAGGGGACTGGAGCTAAACATACAATGAACGGTTGCAAGAACTGGGCTTGGCTAGTCTAAGAGAAGTTCCAGGGGAAGACATGACAGCTGTCTTCCAATATTTGAGGGTGCCACAGGGAGGAAAAGGTCAAGCTTTTTCTAAGCGCCTGTAGGCCAGACAAGGAATAATGGATGGAACTGAACAAGGAGAGATTTAACCTGGAAATAAGGAGAAACTTTCTGACAGTGAGAACAATCAACCCATGGAACAACTTGCCCTCAAGAAGTTGTGGGAGCTTCATCACTTGATACTTTCAAAAAGAGATTGAACTGCCAATCCTGTCAGAAATGGTGTAGGGTATGGTGTAGGGTCTCCTGCTTGGGCGGGGGATTGGACTAGATGACCTACAAGGTCCCTTCCAACTCTGATTATCTGTGTCTGTATCTGTAATACAATAGCTTGTGCAATAGTTGGCATCTCTCAGTTGGTCATATTATACCAGAGGTCTTCAAACTTGCCAACTTTAAGACTTGTGGACTTCAACTCCCAATATTTACTATGCTGGCTGGAGAATATTGGGAGTTGAAGTCCATAAGTCTTAAAGTTGCCAAGTTTGGGGACCCCTGCATTATACCATTACGTGCAAGCTAAACTGGCTCCCAGTTTCTTTCTGGGTGCAATTCAAGGTGTTAGTTATTACATTTAAAGCCCGACTATATAGAGCCTTGGTGGCGCAGTGGTTAGAATGCAGTACTGCAAGCTACTTCTGCTGCAGCCATCTGCCCACCTGCAGTTTGGCAGATCCAATCTCACCAGGCTCAAGGTTTGGCAGATCCAATCTCACCAGGCTCAAGGACTCAGCCTTCCACCCTTCCGAGGTGGGAAAAATGAGGACCCATATTGTTGGCGGCAATATTGTGACACTGTAAACCGCTTAAGAGTGGGCTGGCTATAAAGCACTCTGAAGCAGTATATAAGTCTAAGTGGTATTGCAATTGCTATATGGCATAGGGCAAGGGTATCTGTCAAACCATCTCTTGCTTTCAAATGGGACTTAGGAAGTATACCTTTTCTGTAGAGGCCTCTATCCTGGGGAACATCCACTCTCTTGAACTCTCTTGCAGGCCTCTACCCTCCTACCTTTCCAGAAAGCTGCTAAGAGCAGTTATTTTTCCCAGGCACTAAAACAGAATAATTAGAGCCTGGGGGAAATCATATAGTTGGATGAACATTGTCGGTTTTGGTGCTGTGCTTTTTTTTGTTTGTTGGATTATTTTATTGTTCTTTTTTTTAAAATTATTGCTGTTAGCCACCCAGAGTTGTATAACAAGACAGACAGTCATTTAGATCTTATAAATAAATATTTTTTTACAACCTAGACCTGGCTGTCCTAAGTTGATGAGCATGTGTTGAAAGGGAAAACCCTATTTCACCAGGGATCATAAATATGTTACCTATTATAACCCTAACCCTACATAAAGTACAATAGCAGCAGAATATCAGATACTGAGAAGGTTTAGAAAAAAAAAAAAGATAGGGTTTAGAAGGTAACAAATTCTTAACTATCCTATTGCCCAAGGCCTGGTGCATTTCATTGTGTATTACTACTATTTAACATAGTGATTTTTAAAGCCAATTTATTATATTTATCTCCATTAGGTTATGAGCTGTTTGGTGAAATAATGAATATATTTGACAGACCTCGTATGCACTATTTATTACTGTAATGGGGGGGAGGTTGGATAGAACAATGGAAGTGCTGATTTGAATTAAACTTTACTATTATATCAAATGTGCAGTCCTAAACACAAACTTAATTTTTGCTCCTCTCTCTAATAATTAGCCTGTTGCTATTATCGTGCCTACAGTCATTATGTCAATGAAAAAAAGGGAAGGAGGGAAAACTTCAATCAGGAATAATACACCTGTTTTGCTTGAACATTTATGCCAGAATAAGGGTATCTTTATACAGGTAGTCCTCAAGTTACGAATATAATGGAGTAGGCCAATTACATTCATAACCCAAGGATTCATTGGAATGAATCACAAAAGGGAACACTAATCGAATGGGCGGGTCATGAAGTGCATGAGGTATCTCAGGGTGGGGAAAACTGTGGGAGGACTAGTGATAGTACAGGNTGCATGAGGTATCTTAGGGTGGGGAAAACTGTGGGAGGACCAGTGATAGTACAGGCCACTCAAGGTCACCTCTTATCTACTGAGATACTTTATGCCCCCCACAATTGCTTCCACCATCCTGCCATGCCAAGTCTCACTTACTTGTGAAGATCTAGCGTGTTGTCTCCCCTCGGCCACAATTTCTATGCCTGTTCCAGGTGCTCCAAAAGTGGAGCGGTGAGAGCAGAGGGAGAGCAGGACAAGGGCACCCTGCTCGGCTTGTGATCTCCCTCTAGGATCTGATAATCTTTGGAAAAAGTCCTTACTGCCGAAAACGTTTTCAGTGCAAGATCATTTTGTAAAGATGACTAGAGCCTAGAGGGAGATTGATCAATTTTCTGTGGCAAGGTTTTTTTGCAAAAACGATTGGAGCCTGGATTTACACAATCTCCCTGTAGGCTTTGGCAAGCCCTTGCAAAAAGATTTTGCTGGCAAGAACATAGCCTGGGAAGGATGCTCTGGCCCCTCTTGGGCTCCATTTTTCCCAGCAAAGGCTTTTTGCAAAGACAACCAGAATCTACCGGGATGCAATCTCCCTGCAGCCTTCGGCAAGCAAACGTTTTCCGTTTGCAAAGTCTTTTGCTTAAGATCTCGTCCAGGCCTCAATTTGCAGGGAACAGAATCCTAAAGTAGTGCGAGATCAGTAGCATGAGATCTTGTGCTACTGATCTCACGGTACTTTAGACTCCTGTCTCTGCAAATGCACCAAAGACCTGAAGCAACAAAGCAGGCAAAGAAACCGTGCCAGAGAAGAGACAGCTCAATAGATGTTCACGAGGTAAATGAGTCTTCACAGGCACAGTGCCTGTGGAGACCCAGCAGGGGGAAGGAGTGAAGTAGAAAGAATAAGTAGGGTGAATGTTGCAGTGCCTCTGCGGTCATTCCTAATGGTGAATGACTGCCATGGTGCTGCAACATCTGTAACTTCGGGACTGTGTTGTAAGTACTTTGGAAGGGGGGGAGTTATGTCGTAACTTCAAATGGTTGCTAAGTGAACCATCATAACTCAAGGATTATCTGTATTTCTACTGTTTATTGGATTGTTGTACACTGCCCAGAATTGCTTTCTGTGAGTGGATAAATTGAGAGGATGAGTGAATGAATGAATAAATAAATCCTGTCTGATTGTCTCCTCTACCCCCAAACAGACAAACAGCTCAATTTATCTTGCAAAGAAAAATATTACAATACTATATGAATAAAAGTTAGTTACTTTGGGGCCAACGTAGAAAACTCTCTAGATTAAAAATGCTGAGAAAACACTACTTCTGACTTAAATTCCCTTTTTACTCATTTCTATCAGCGAGATTATGGAGCCTCCTAAACTTTGTCGTTATTGTTCTGTATAAAATAGTTTATTCCAAATCCTTGATTGTGATTGGCTAGAAAAGCCAGCATAGGGATTGGTTCACTAGGAACCAATCCCAAAGCGGCAAAACCAGTAAGCCGTCATTGGCTGACAAGCCGGCAGGCAAGCTGTATTAAAAGGGCTGCGTTGGTAGCAAGACAAAACTGGTTGCGTTTTATTTAACTGTTGAAATAAGACTTTTACTGTTTGGACCCGGTCTATCCGTCGCGTTTTTTCCGGACGGAACAGTTTAATCATTTGTTTTCATCAGACAAACTTGAAAACTTTAAAGTAGGTCAAGCCGCAGACGACCACTGGCAGGAGTTTAATATCACTTCAAGGAAAGCAGATGGAAAGGGTTGCATGAAAGTGTTTAAGTGATGTTTGTTTGGAGTACCTCTATAGACATTACAGTTTAAGATTGTCAATTTATTATATATATATTATTATATATATAATATATACTATATTATATATATATATATATATATAATATATATTAATATTATATTAAAATATATATAATATATATAAATAAAATTAGTATTATATATAATAATATAATATATATATATAGTAATTATGAATATATATATAAATTATATATAAATAAACCATAATAATTATATAATTATACTCATATATATATTAATGTTATATCACAATTATATATAGCATTTATTCTTGCTTAAATAAACAATGCAGAGCATTTAATTGACCATACTGGTTTTAAGCAGAGGCAAGCACCTTTGGGTTCAAAGTTCTATATGAGATTTGGAGAGTCTTGCCAAAATGTGTTATTATGTTAAAATTCTGTGGTGAATCAAGATAAATCAGACACCCAAAGCCTTGAGCAGAACCTTCTGGGGGGAACAAGCTACTTTTCAGACATAGGCCATAATTAGAAAGGTAATCCTTCTATGACATCTTGATATATATAATACTAAATTTGTTAGTAACGCTCTTTCATCCATGCCAACTCACTGTGGTATGAATAGGGAATGGCTAAAAGGCTCATTTCCTCCCACACTTGTGTCCAACAGCCCTTCAGGGAACAGGAAGTTACCCAGACTGTTTAGGAAGCAATTTGTTATTAAAGACACCAACTTCACTATTGGTTATGCGCCACAGAACCTGTTTTTCTCTTAGACTAGTGAAAGAGTATTTGGAAAATGTCCTAAAGAAAAAATAGACAGCTGCGTATGGTCTGGCGGTAAGAATTGGAAATAGAATTGGAACTACCAATAGTTTTTTGAGCCTTTTTAGACATTATATTCATTTATTTTTTTACAAAGATGAGACATCTGTGCTTCTTTATCAGCTACATAACAATGGAGTTAATAATCAGGAAAAATTATAGCATGCTATGGATTTATTACCTGGAACCCTGACATATAGTCCTCAACCTATGATCACAATTGAGACTGGAACTTCCATTCACTAAACATTGTTAAGTGAGTTGCTCCAGATTTTTTTGGGGGGGGCTTTTATTTTGCTATGGTCACTAAGCAAACCATCAGGGTTGTTGAGTGAATCCAATTTTCTCCACTGACTTTACTTGCTAGAAGCTCCCTGGGAAGGTCCTGCATGGCAATCATGTGACTCTGGGACACTGAAACCATTGTAAATACATGCCAGTTGCCATAGGCCCAAATTCTGATCATGTGACCATGGGGAACTTATGATGACTGCAAGGACTGGTTGTAATAACATTTTTCCAGCACTTTCATAACTTTGAATTGTCATTAAACAAATGATGGTAAGAGAAAGACTTCCTCTGCTCATGGGGCTCTTTGAAAAAAAAATGAAATGGTAGCTTTTGTTTGAAAATGTGCCCCCACCCCAAAAACAGAGGCAGGTAATATGGGATAGTAAAGAGCATTCTGAAAGTTTGGCAAGAGGGCTTAGATAACCTTGCTCTAGAAGAAAATAGAGATAGTTTGGAAGAAGGTATGGAGATAAAAAAATTGCCCAGAAAGACAAGAGGTCAAGGACAAAACTAGACATGCCTACTACAGAAGCCATTTTATGACATAATCAGCAACATGTCTCCCTCCCTCCCTCCCTCTATCTTGGTTATCAGCTCCAAAGTTTGAGGAGGTTGCTGGGAGAAATGAGTAAAAAAAAAAAAAGGGGGGGGGG
>BHFT01017491.1:0-148163 GCA_004320025.1 Laticauda laticaudata | reverse complement strand
AAAAAAAAAAAAGGGGGGGGGTTAATTAAGAAGTAGTATTTTCTCAGCATGTTTAATCTAGAGAGTTTTCACTTAGCATAGCCCCAAAGTGACAAAGTTTCTTCATATAGCATGTAGAGCTTGTCAGCTGTCCTAATATTTTTTTTTGCAAGTGAAGCTGATGATGTTCCATCTTCAGTTGTTTTCCATCTCATTTAGTTTTTTTTTAAACATGGTTTTTGTGTTTGCCATACCTACTGACACACATTGTGCATAACTGATCTATGGGTAAGCCGTATTTTCACAGCGTTGTTTCACTAGAGAATTTGGAAATGGGTATTTTCACAGCTTTACACCATAGCAACACAAATATGTTTTTTTTAGGATTATGGGGTGGGGGAGTGGGAGGAGAGTTTGCCTCTCCTTAAATGGAAAGAGTTGTGACCTGGGTGCTGGTGAAATAAAAAACATAGCTGAAATAGAGGGAAGTCAGAGCTTACTAGAATCCGTTCTCTTCTGTCAGAGGAAAGAATTCTGTTGCCATCCATGAACTATATGCTATCTGGGAATTCTGGCTTCTGTAGCCCTACATACTAAATTATTTGAATTAGATCTTTGGTTGGTTTCAGAGGTAGTCCTCAACTTACAATCACAATTGAGCCCAAAAATTTTTGTTACCCAGCAAGGCAGTTCTGAGAGTTTTGTCCCATAATTGTCAAGCGAACAAATACAGTTTGTTTTTCTTTTATGTATACTGAGAGCATTTGCACCAAGACAAATTCCTTGTGTGTCCAATCATACTTGGCCACTAAAGAATTCTATTCTGTTCTGTTCCGTTCTGTTCTGTTCTGTTCTGTTCCGTTCCATTCCATTCCATTCCATTCCATTCCATTCTATTCTATTCTATTCTATTCTATTCTATTCTATTCTATTCTATTCAGTGAATCTGGCTTCCCTCATTGACTTTATTTATCAAATGTCATTTGAGAAGGTTTCAAATGACCCCAGGACAATGTAACCAAAAATGCCGGTTGCTCAGCTTAGCCTGAACTTTCAATATGTGACCATAGGGATGCTGCAATGGTCATAAGTATGAAAAGTAACCAGAAGGCACTTTTTCAGTGCTGTTGTAACTTCAAATAGTCACTAAAAATGGTTGTTAAGTCAAGGTCAACCAGTATTCATTGGTAGTTCACATTGCAATGAACAAGGACACACATTCAATTTTGCAGCTACTAAGATTGTTGGCTATGCAGGTACAAAGATAGCCAGGGAAATGATTGAAGCCTGGGAAATGGGCCTCTTGTTAGTCAACAAGAGTGCTGATTTACCACCAGCTTATCAAGCACTTGGGAGACAAGGAAACAACAGCACCTATTATGCACTCCTAAGCATCCTTCCTGGCTTTCTCCTTGAAATTCTGCTTTGATCTGAAATGTTTCAATATCTAATAAAAAGGGGAAGAATTTGTTTTTGCTGTTATTAGGCTTAGCAATTCACATTTTCCTCACTAATATAAGAGCCTGAATCAATTAAGTAGCTGTCAATAGCAATTGGTTTGATTTTCAACATTTATGCATTCCATAAATACTGTACTTTATTTTATTTAACTCAGTCCTCCCCAACGTACAGCATTCAGCTATAGCAAGCAGTCAGCAAACCTTCTATTGTTCAGTGTAGCTGGAGGGCCCCTGATTGGGAAAGACTACTATAAATCAGTAATAATAAAATATGACAATTTCCACAATTCTTTGCATTGGCCATGCTGGCCCGAGCTAGTGGGAGTTTAAATTTAAAATAGCTGGTGAGTGTAAAGTTTCCTAGCTCTATTCTAATCAAACTGTTTTAATAGTACAAAATGGCATTGCTAGGTCTGGTCTGGTCTGGTCATTAGAGATTTCAGATTTTTCTGGACTAAACGCAGGGAGGGAAAGGTTACTTTAATTTTTCCTTCTCTTCTTGAAGAAATCTCTTCCTCAGTTTGTCTCAGATTAACATTCTTAACAAGGCTTATTTAGCAAAACAATCATGATAATCAGGGAAGTGTTGTGTATAGAACTTGTGTATGGACTCCAAATACCTTAAACTGATTGGCCGAGAAGGCCATTTTCGGATTGGTTACTTAGGAACCATTCTGATTGGCCCGCCAGACGGTGGGAAGACTTAAACTACTGTCATTGGCCACAAGCCGCAAACAAGCCGCTATAAGAAGCGCTGCCGCGGCTTGGACTGTTGTTCCGTTACTAGTTGCTTTACTTGTTAATAAAAGAGCTGTTTGTGGAAACCCGGTCTCGCGCACCTTATTTCCGAACGGAACAGGAAGAGGGGAAGGTTTATGTTTACAGAGAGTTGCAATCAAGGTCTCTATGAATCCTGTGCAGCAAAGCTTATTTTCATGCTGCACATTTGGTATTTTCAAGAGTCTCTCTGGATGTAGATCAGAATCAAATCAAAGTGAAGACAAAGCAGGTGTTAACTATTCCATTCTTTCATCACAACTCTGCTATGTTATACCTGATGTCTGAAACACTGTGATTATAGACAATGCAAAATAGTGGGGAGTAACTCAAGTGTATATATCTAGAGCAATGACCTTGCTGTTTTTGAATAATATCTGGATCTAGTCTTTTAATGCTTTTGTTGGAAGAAATATCCTTCTGGGTTCAGTTCCAAGTGGGGAAAAAGACACTGGAAACATAGTGAGTGCTTGGAAAGATGGTTTAATGGTGGACAGGATCACATGCCTGGAGGCTTCTGGGTAAAAAGGGAACATGCTGAAAGTCCCTGGGTTTTATACCCTCTGTTGGGATTTGAATTTGAGCTTGTATTCTGATTGGTTGTCAGACTCCCATAGGGCCATGTAAGGGCAGCTCTGTGGGCTATCCTGAGTCCCAGGCTTGGTTGAGCCTTGCTGGACGATGATGTAATGAAAGGACTTTGGGATTTCTATTATGGGTCTGCCTGAAGGAGTAGACCTTTGTTATGTAGAATAGACTAGCCCAGGCCTTAGTGGCCCTTTAGCAAAGGCAGGGAACCTGAGTTTGTACTTCTCTTTTAGGAGAAATATTGTGCCTTTTCAGTATATCCTAAAATACTTCATTTTCCTAGGAGAGGGTTTTTTTTAACTTTCAGTAGTTCTTTAGCAGGATTATTACAATAGCCTCAAGCAATTATTCAAGAAAGATGTACTAAATGGATACTAAATTGTCATTGGGTGAAGCTGTTCTTTTGTTGTTATTATTATTCTATCAACAAAGAGACATTATATGAATTTTTGTCTCTGGCTCTAATACTAACCTGTTGCAACCTGAGTACAAGCAGGATCAAGTCAGGTGAGAACATAGAATGGAGTCTACCAGAGTATTCTACCTGAGGCAAGAAATAGAAATTTTAAAATCCTGAAGGAAAGCAGTTGTGAAAAAGTTAGATACAGCTGCTGAAAGGGTTCCATTGATGAGTTTAAGGCCCTGTCCCACTGCACTTACGATGCAAAGAGGATGTAAAATGTTAAAAAAAGCTTGCCATCCATTGGAAAACGCTATGCATCTATTGTGTACTCATTGCATATGTGTTTTCATACGCTCTAATCCCGTCGAGGATCTGTCCACTGCCATTTCATCTGCGCAAAGAAGTTTTGTAGCTGCACAAAACTTTGTGAACGGACGAACTTTCCGCTTTGTACGATTGTAAATCCACGACATACGAGCAATAAACGTCTATGTCTTGTTTATCATCTTTAAACGTCCGCTGTATCCTTCTGCATCCTCTGGCATCCTCGCAACCTCACATCTGCTGCAGGTGAAAACGGAAAGAGGGAGGAAAACAAAAGGTACACGGAAGTCTACACAGCGTAGTTGCACGAAATAGAAAGGATGCACAGATGAATGGTTTGGCATCCGATATACATCCGCGCGGTATCCCCTTTCTTTCTCTTTAGGCGTACTGATGCATCGCTTCATCCGCTATGCATCCGCTTCGAAATTCTCCCCCGGAACCCCTTTGCAGGTATCATCCGCTGGGCTTCCTATGAACATCCGTTAACACTCCCCGCTACATACTACCCACGTCCGTTCTTTCTGTTCTTTTCCGTTCTGTTTATGCAAATTTTCACCACTTTTTTGAAGCGGGATACAACCGATGGAAGCTACCCACGAAATTCTTGCTTGGTCCGCTGTGTCCTTTATGCATATGTTTTGTGTCCATTGGCCAGTGGGACCTAGCCTGAACATTAGGAGTTGACTCAACTTGATTGAGCCTTTATCTAACCAAACTATACTGAATGGCTTGATCTCAACAAATAGGAGAAATGTTAACAAGACAGGATTTGCCAGCAATCCTATTAACAATATGCCTTGCTCATTAAAATCAGAATTCAACCATGAGAGGCACTGCAGACGCCCATATGGAGAGAAAAATGCAACTTCCCGAAAGAATTGAGGTCAGTTGTAAATCACCCCAAAAGATGCTTTCAGCAACACGTCTCCTTATCTCTTTGCACATTGACCAGATTTGTGAGATTGCTATAGCTGATCATGTTCTGCCATAGCAAGGGAATTTTTGAATTACAAAGTACTGGACTGGTCCTTCTCTGTACTGGATTGGTCCTTCTCTGTAACAATGTGTGTGCTCATATAGGACATGCTATCCTTTGAGAGATTTAGGGTTCCTTAAATGCCAGCGTAGGTGTGAAATTTATGCATAAGGGCACTAGAAGGGGAGATGAAGCTAAGTATACTGGTCATGCCTCTTCCATTTAAATTGAAAGAATGGAGTGGGGAAAGCACCAACAGAGAAAGCTTTTCACTAATAGTGCATTGTTTTGACAGAGGGCAGAGTAACATCTTTTTCTTACCACTGAAGGTTATTCTTGGTCACTCTCAAGACCATTGCATGATTTTTTGGGTTGTTGGCCCAGTCTCTCGCAAATAAATTACATCTGCATAAATTAAATAACTTTACAGACCCCTCACAACCCAGACATAAACTGTTTCAACTCCTACCCTCAAAACTACGCTATAGAGTACTGCACACCAGAACACCTAGACACAAGAACAGTTTTTTCCCGAAAGCCATCACTCTGCTAAACAAATAATTCCCTCAACACTGTTCAACTATTTACAAAGTCTGCACTACTATTACTGTTAATCTTCTCATCACTCCTTATCACCCATCCCCTCCCACTTGTGATTGTAGGACTGTAACTTTGTCACTTGTATCCTGACAATTTATATTGACTGTTTCCTAGTATGATTTGATTGTTGATTGTACCCTATGACTATCATTAAGTGTTGTACATTATGATTCTTGATTCTTAACTAATGTATCTTTTCTTTTATGCGTACTAAGTATTTACACCAAGACAAATTCCTTGTATGTCCAATCACACTTGGCCAATAAAGCATTCTATTCTATTCTATTCTATTCTATTCTATTCTATTCTATTCTATTCTTGATTCTAAGTTTTATCTTTCTTTCTTTCTTTTCTTTCTTTCTTTCTCTCCCTCTTTCTTTCTTATTGGCTTAGCATTTATATACAGCTTTACAGTGCTTTACAGCCACCTCTAAGCGATTTACAGAGTCAGCATAATGTCCCCAACAATTTGGGTCCTCATTTTACCCAACCCGGAAGGATGGAAGGCTGAGTCAGCCTTGAGCCTGGTGAGATTTGAAATGCCAAACTGCAGGCAGCCAGCAGAAGTAGCCTGCAATACTGCACTCTAATCACTGCATCAGAGTGGCTGCCAATCTTACCACAGGGTACAGTAACTCTGCAAGCACCTATAAGTTCAAGAGGCTCTAGATCAGGGGTCTTTCAAACTTGACAGCTTTAAGACTTGTGGACTTGAACTCCCAGAATTCCTCCCCCAGTCACGTTAGGTCAGGAATTCTGGGAGTTGAAGTCCACAAGTCTTAAATTTGCCAAGTTTGATGACTCTTGCTCTAGATAACTGCTTGATATCCACAACTGCCAGAACTTTAGTTCAATTTTTTAAACTGGCATACATTCGCCTCTACCAACATATCTTTTAAATCCTAGATATGCTCTAATAATGACTAAATGGATTTATCTTGGTAATGTAACTAGCACTGACAAAATGTAGTCAAACTTAAATGGATGCCAGGCCTGGATGAACCTATGCTGACCCATTTAAATCCCCTTAAATTATAAGAATTGAGAATGGAAATTCTCATAATGGTTATGATAAACCCTCTTTTCTAATTAAAAGTGTATGGCTTGAAGGATCTAATATTTATAATCCAACAACAAACATGAAAATGAAGTGTATACAAGCTTGTCTCTTTTTTGGAAGGCAGTTAAGAAAAACCTATATTTCATATCATTTATATATGCCTCCTAATCTTCCACTTAATCGTTTTCAATTTAAAAAATGTTTGTAAAAATTTGATAACATTGAAAATATCAATAAATGAAACCTAGTACTAATTACTTGATGCCTCTTTGAATAACCATTCCTGCTGTGAATTGCAATATTCCAATAGTTTGCAAGAGTATTTTACTCTTTTTTTTTAGACTTTTGATACCAACCACAAAGCTTATACTATAAGTTCTCTTCTTTGAATTCTTGTAACTGAAACTATCTGAAAATATCTGTTTCTTTGTTCAGCATTTTACACTACAGAAAGCTCCTCTATATTTCCCTTGATTTTACCAGGCAAAATCTGATCTATGAATATTTTGACTTGCCATGCTATTTACAATTGTTAACAATTTAAGGATACAGAACTGCCTCCAGCTGGAACCGAGCATAGTATGCCCAATCTACAGAAAAGGGTCTACAATGAACACTACAAACTATAGACCAGTGGTGGCTAACCATTTTGGGCTCCTGTGCCAAAAATTGTGCGCGCGCTAGCGCTGGTGTGCTAGCACCCATAAGGCAATGAGCACCCCCCACACTCCCTGCACATGTGTGCGCAATCCCACCCACCCCCCTTACCTGCACTGCACCTTACTGTTGATTTTCAGCTGGTTGAGGCCTTTTTCAGTCTCCTAGAGGCTTGAAACTAAGTATTACAGGAAGTGATGAAACAGGCCTATTCTGTCTCCAGAGGCTTTTTTCAAGCCTCTGGAAGGCCAAAAAAGGTCTCAAACCAGGCGAAAACCAGCTGTGAGGCATGCACATGAGCAGTGAGATAAGTTGGCCTGCAGCTTGCGTGCCAGCACAAATGGCTCTGCGTGCCACCTGTGGCACGTGTGCCATAGGTTCGCCATCATAGCTATAGACTTTAAATGTATTCTTTAATATAGGAAGCTGTGTCCAGATTTGTAAATAATAAATTAGCATCATTTCTGGAAAAAAGGATCATTAGTCACAGAAGCCCAAGCACACTTCAGGAAATGGCACTCCGCTTTGGATCTCTGTCTGGCAATCTCACATTCCAGTCCCCCTACATTTATGGGCCCGAGGGTTATATTTGACTTCTCCTAAATCCAAAGTCTGGCAAAAGCTCAACAAAATACTATTGACAAGAGATTAGTCCTTCTAATAATCTCTGCACAAAGACAGAGCTCTGTACAAAAATAGTTAATTGCAAATAAGATGTTGTAATGTACCACTAGTATCTTTGAAATAGGGATACTCACTCCTACGCACAGTTCCCACGTAAAAGTGGAGTTACCTATTTAATATCTATCTTAATGATCTGCCATCATTTCTAAACTTTATCAAAGGCCACTTTCCCTTCCCTTGGTTGTAGAAGGCCATGCTTGATGCTGTATGCTGATAATATAATATTCAAGACTGAGACTCAAATAAGCCTTTACTGATAATTGGAAGCAAAATTCCCTTGAAATACATTGGGACGAATCTAACTTGCTGTCTGTATTACTTTTATATGGCTGGCCATTTCACAGAAGGGACTCTGGTCACTGAACCACAATCAATAAAAATAACAAATATCTAAAAACAGTAATTATAAAATCAATTATTACAAATGAAAATTTACTACAACCAAGCAGGCTTTAGGCATCTTGGCTTGTTCTTTCACCAATTTTCTCTTCTGGTCAACCTACCATTGTCTTAAAGTGAGAAGCCAACTTTTCTATACTTCTGCATTTCTTCTGTTCAATGATAGATACTACATTCCAATTGCAATTCAAACTTCTAATGCTAAGCTTGCCTCACACCTTCTACTCTGTGGGCTTCTGTGTAGATAAATATAATATCTCAAGGACACGGTCGTATTCAGTTGTGTTTTTAAAAAACTTTCTTAGCACTGCACAGCTGTGTTCCAAATGATCCAACAGGACAAAGGCCACTGAAAGTCAGGGCACATCGAGCTGCAATTATTCTTTCAAGGACTAACAACCCCTGCTGGTGTTTGTGCATAAGCAGAAGGACAGCATAAAACAAAAGCATTATAATTTTCACATACAGATTTACAAGCCTCCCCACATTTGCACTAATAAACTTATTAAACTTACATTAAATCATTTAACATAAATTATGTCCTCTACCATGTCTTTAGTTAATTTCGAATTATATTTTAGTTCTTTGTCCTAATTTTTTGTACGTCAGTTTACAGTCTCACTAGTTAAATGATCTAATCACAGGTTGTTAACATATTCATAACCCAAACTAGCTATTGAAAGAGAACAAGGAAGAGGCAATCTTATCTATCTCAGAAAGAAAGTCTGTGATTAAGATGATCATATTAAAGAGATCTTTCTTGAGTACCCAAATCTTTAAGAAACAATGTTGTGATATAAATGGCCTCCAATGGTAGCACAAATTATGTACACTTAAAGAGATGTTCATTTAACAGTTGGGGGTTCTTTACTTAAAAGGATTATGTATTGGACTATATTCAACCTGGATACATTTGACTCTGGCCAGCTCACAGCATAAAAAACAAACTGAAATTTGAAATTCAGATAAAATAAACAATGAATACAATGATGAATCTAGCTAAGCGGGACATATAGTCACACTACAAGGGGTTTTAGTACTCTTAGCCTAAAATCTGGAAGAGCCAAATCTTTAAGGCCCACTGGAATGTTATCATCTGATTCTCTGGAGGACCCTTATTTCAGAGGGCATTAAGGTCTGGATGGATGGCATCATTTGTTCAAACAAATCTGGAACATGCCAACCTGTCAGATCAAACTGGCAGGGCTGGTATAACAGGAGACAGATGGCTCCTCAGTAAGCAGGCCCTATGGCATGTAGGGCTTTATAAGCCATAATCAGCACGAGTCACACCAGAAGCACACTGATAATCAGTGCAGCTCACCAAGCATGGATGCCACCTGACCATTGTTGTGCATGCCTTTGTGTTCTGCTCAGTTGAAGATTCCAGGTGGTCTTCAAGGACAATCCATGTAGAGTATACAGTAGTAATCAAGTTGTGATGTGACTAGGCCTCTCCTTTGTGGAGTACCATAGACTCAACTGTCTTTCCCCTCCTATGTGAAACTGCTGGTCTGAGGTCATTTGTCAGTTTGGACTTTGGTATCAACAGTATGATGACGATACTTATATTTCGACCCCAAGCAGGCCAAGAGAGGCTG
This sequence comes from Laticauda laticaudata, assembly GCA_004320025.1. Taxonomy (NCBI): domain Eukaryota; kingdom Metazoa; phylum Chordata; class Lepidosauria; order Squamata; family Elapidae; genus Laticauda; species Laticauda laticaudata. The sequence goes on along the minus strand of BHFT01017491.1, from coordinate 138,652 downwards.
TTGTGGTCCTTTCCTAATGCTTGGAGGCTCTGCAGGTTTTGATGAAGAGCAACAATCTCAGATTCAATCCCAGAAGACTGAGCGGCTATGAACCACGTAGTTGAGGATATTCTACCAGTAACCATGGACAGGATAACACTGGATGATGGAAGAGAATCACTGTAAAAGCCACTGAAGCCAGTGCAGAAAGATATTGCAGTTGATGGAATGAAAGCTGGTAAGAGATTAAGGAAGGAGCACAGGGATGGGTACATCCAGTCTTTCTGGCTCACCACAGATAATCTAGCATGATCAAGACTGTTTCTGTATTAAATCCACTGTGAAACTAACTGAAATGGGTTCAGAAAATCTGTTCCTCTAGGGTGTCTCAGTCCACCTGCTCAACAACCTTCCCTAAAAATGGAAGCTTGGAGAGAGGATGATAGTTATCAAAAACCATGGGCCCAAGGACAGTCTCTTTAGAAGAAGTTGCACCATCACCACCCTTTCTTCAAAGAGCCTGTCACTACAGGATGAACCTAAATGTAGCTCATCTCCCAGGGCATTTTCACAATCTTGGAGGGCCCTGGGTTCAGAAAAAAAGTGGCTCAACTGATAGCACCTAGAACCATGTCTATCTCCCCAAGAGTCATTGGTGTAAATATATATTGAAGAATAATTTCAGAAAAGAAAACCCCCAAAATTTCTTCTATTCAGGACAAAGACTTTACAACCATAACCTTGCAGACTGCAAAAGTAAGTATTGTCAATTTATTCTTCAAGCTAAACCAACCGAACCCAGTATCTTAGGTAAAAGGACTTTATAATATTAGATTTATATCCTATCTTTCCTCCAGGAACTCAAAGTACTGTACATCCTCCTGCATTTTTCTTCTTAACAAAAAACCTGTGAGGTCGGTTGTGCTGAGAGTTATGGCTGGCCTAAAGTCACTCAGTGTTTCCATGGCTGGGATAGGTTTGTACCCAAGTCTTTGTTATTTCAATCCAGTAATTTAACCACTTCCACCATACTGATTTCCAGGATGAAAACAGAATCACCAACAATCTAGACATGAGGTGTAAAACTCTGTCCACATCCTGGATGCCAATTAAGCAAAAGTGTTTATATATTACTTATTACTCTGCTCATTTAGATCTTATCTGTAGATCTATCCATCTAATTTACCTCTCAGCTTATAATACAAACCTAACCACCCAATTATAAATGTCTGCATTACGAATATAACTATTCTCCGCCTTGGTTAAACTAACAGATGTTATCAGTTATGATTTGACGTATGTGGACAGCTTGGTTCAAATTCCACTTTTGTTTTATATTTGTGGGGGGACACATGCTAGTTGCTTGACATAATCAGCCTGTGAACTCGGGTTCATAAAGTTCATAGTAAGGCAGGTACCTCTATTTGAGGGCGGGGGAGCAGGTTAAAAAAGTCCCCAATAGAAACTCAACCAAGAGTCCAGAATAGAAGTTGTGTTCCTCTTTTATGTATGCCACATGTGTGATGAATATAAAAAGAGCCAATATTTTGATGGCACTGTTGTAGCCATCTTGACATTTTTTTAGTCCCGTCCAAATATATCCTTTGCTGCAAAGGTCAGTAAAAGTTGGCTGTTTTGGACTGAAGTTGTGGTCATACTTTGCTTAGCACGTCTAAAATGGCTTGTTAATATGGTTTAACAAGGAAGGCACAATATACCGTACTGTAATTCTATGCTGTTTCCCTTGTCCATAGTAAGTCACAATCAATCTTTATTATAGGTTACCATATAATGAAAATAAATTGTTGACAGGCATATTTAGTATTTAGAAATTATTTTTTGTGCATGAATCAGAGTACCGTACACCTCTGAATTGTACTTAAAACTGCAAATCCATGAAGTTAATCAATGCGAGTATAATATCTGGTCACTAAATGTTTTATTTCCTAGAGTTTGCTTTCAAACTCTTTAAAACCAGTTTACATAGAGGATTAGTGATTTAAATCAGTGTTTTTCAGCACTTTATGTGTAGACCGACTCCCAGAATTCCCTAGCAAGCATGCCGGTTGGGAGATTCTGGGAGTTGAAGCCCATGATTATGGCGGCTTAAAAGCCGGCTGTTGTTCTGGGAACTGAAGTCCGCACATTTTAAAAGTTGCTGAGGTTGAGAAGCAACACGTCAGCAAGGCGGCGTATGCCCAGGAGTAACGTTGCTGGCCACTCTAAGAACCGTGTATGGACTCCATTGTGACGAATGGAGAGCGAAACACGGGTGGGAACTCGCCACTCTGAGAGACTTGGCACCTTCTGAAAGCAAGAGCAGCATTTCCTTCCTTCTTCCCATCTGAGGGCGAAGCTCAAGAGATCTGGGAGAACTGGAGCCACCAAGGTCCTTGTGCGCGGGAGAGCCTGAGAATCGAGGAGATAAAAAAAAACTTCCCAATGACACTGAAAAAGGCTTCTCCGTGCCCAGATGTTTGCTCAACCTCAGAACAGCTGGACCCTTTTTTCCAGCCGATCCACCCGGTTCCTTCCCCCCCCCCCCTCTCCTTTTTCTTCTGTATTTTTCCACCCGGCCGTGGCTTCTTCTTTTTCCGCCACCTTTCATCCCTTCGTCCCCTCCTCCCAAACTGTCCTCTTCTTTCTGCCTCCCACAACTTCTCCCGGCTCGTGACTTCGCCCTCCGCTCCTTTTGTTGTTCGGGCTTGCAACCTCTCGGAGCCTCGCTTCGATTCCGCGGCGAAGGGCCAGATCACGTGCGTTGGTGACAGCCTGTCTCGGCGCGGGATCGAGCACCGCCCGGGCTCACATTGGTGCGCAGCCGAAGCCGCTCGTCCGTCCCTCATCCCCGCCCCACCGTCCCCGCTTTCTCACGCGCAGAGAGAGAGAGAGAGAGAGACACTCGGCCCGGGATGGGATGGGGAGGCGGGGGAGGGCGGGGCGAGGGAGGGCCCCTGCCGATCAGCTGTTCGCCGGAGTCTGTAACAACAAAAGACTCCGCCGGGAGCCGAGACGGGCCGACGCAACAGGGAGCCTGCAAGGGACTGACGGGACCGCCGCCCTGCCGACCTACCTCAGGAGCCGCCGTCCAGCTTCGCCCTGCCCCGACGTTCGCAGGACGGTGAGCGATGCAGCCCCGGGCAGGGGTGGGGGTGGGGGTGAGTGGGCGGCTGGATGGGTGGCCAAAGCGACCCCCCCCCCCCTGCCCCGACGCGCGCGATCCGCCCGGGCATGTTCCCTCCTGGACGGCACCCGGAGCCGGTTGAAAGATCCGGAGCGGGGGATTCTCCGCCTGAAGGTGAGGCGGGCTGCTCGACTTCCATCCTTCGGGTGGAAAAGGAAGGAGTCAAGCTCTGTCCTCCTCCCCGCGCACACACACACACATGCACGAGCGCGCGCGCCCCGACCTTCCCTTTCTGCAAAGCTGTCAACAAGCGGACCCGGTGGCGAAGGCGAAGAAAGTCACGCCGCGATAAAAGGACTTCCTCTTCGCATCCCTCCCCGGCTCGTCCTTCAAGAGCCCCGTCCCGAGAAAGCCCAGCGGGGCGGCCTCCGCCTTGGCTCGAACGAGCGTCGCGAACCACTTGTGGCGCGGGGTCTCTCGGCTGACCGGCCCGCCGCGCGCCCTTCCTCGCTGGTTCCTCTCGGGGGTGGGTGGGGAAGACGCCCGCTCGCTCAGCGCACATCCGGAGAGACGCGGCGCGGACGGCTGTTCAAATCCAGCCCCGCTCTCCGACCGACCGCCGGTCGCCCCCGCTGGTTTCCGTCGGGGGGGGAGGGGGGGGCTGCCCGGAAGATAAGCGAAGGGATTGGAAGGAGGGAGGAAAGTTCCTCCCAGATTTTACCAAAGGTTTTCAGCTTGACTCAGGTCGGTGGATGTGCCTGTGGTCCTCGAGGGGCGTTATTAAAGGGCGGGCAGGGGGCTGTCCGGAGCTAAAACTCGGGAATGAGGTCCAGACTTATTGGGGTGGGGCTGGGGGGGCGGCGCGACCTGCTTCTCCTCTGCGTTTAGTTCGCCCAGCGCTCAATCCTCCTCCTCTTCCCAAAATGCGGACCGGCGTTTGCTCTCCGGGCTCAGGTTCGGAGTTGGCGTTTTTTGCTTCTGACTTGCGGAATCAATTGGTTGGCTGCGGCTATAAAACTTTGAAAGAATAACCGGAGGGGGGGGGAGGGGAAAAAAAAACCCCCACGTGGTTTCACGCCACGACGAGCAGAGCCGGGAAAGGACTTCCTTTTCTCCCTCTCTTAAAAGAAATGGAAGCGCCCATCGCCATCCATCCCACGAGGGCTCCGGGACGAGTGCCCAGAAGCAATGCCCCCACCTTTCCAGAGAGGCTCCTTTTACGCAACCCGCCTGTTGCCATCCTCGGAGTAACGCGACTCCCAAGTCCCGGTCCCCTTCCCCTCCCCACCCCCAAAAAAGCCGGTCAACGCGCCGGGACTCCGCCTCGCGTCGGCGGGCCCCGATCCTCTCTCCTTGGATAGCTTCTCGCGCTTCGCTTTCTCCGCCGGGCTTGCAACCTGCCGCGGGAGCTGCTTTTCGCGTTTCGCCGCCTCCTGGCGAGGTGGGAGAGGAGGAGCGGGAAGCGCTCGGTGCCGCCCAAGGGGCCGGAGGAGCGTCGCCTTGCCCTCTTCCTTTGCATATCCTGTTTGGCTTCAACCGGAGCGAGAAGTGGCCTTTTTGGCCAGCTTTTTTCTTTCTTTCTTCCTTCGCTACTTCGGGCCGCTTTCTCGGCGCTCAGGTGTGACTAACCCTCCCAGGAGCAGCCAGGCAGGCGCCGCGGCCAGGGAGGAGTTTGCGGGCGAACAAAACACATCGACCAAAACACATCGGATGCCCGTTCCCTCCCCCACCCTCTTTTTTTTTCCCAGGGAAATGCGACCCACTTCCTTCTGTGTGTGTGCGTGCGCGCGCACACACACACACATCCTCAACTTGTGACGGTTCATTTAGTGACCAAAGTTACAATCGCACTGAAAAAAACTTGATTTATGGCCATTTTTCACACTATGGGGAACCTTTGGGAATATCCCCAAGAGTCAAAAATGAGGAGGCTCGCCAACTGACTCATATGTATGGCGGTTGCACTGTCCTGGGGTCATGTTGATCCCCCTTTTGGTAACCTTCTGACAGGCAAAGCCAATGGGGAAGTCCACTGAACGACCCTGTGACTTAACAACTGCGGGATTCACTTAGCAGCTGTGGCACAAAAGGTTGTAAAATGGGGCAAAATTCACTTAACCAATATTTCACTTAGCAACAAAAATGTTGGGCTCAATTCTGGGGATAAGTTGAGGACTACCTTTGTGTGTGTGTGTGTGTGTGTATCTGAGCAGGGACAGTTCTGGTGTGTGGGGGGGAACCCCCCCCTAAAGAATAAATTCCTAAAATGCACACATAGACAGGCTATCATTCCCATGTATTCAGTACTACAAACCCCATTTTGTGGAATCCTGATGCTCTCTGGAGTTGGTTGTTTTCTTGAGGACTTTCATTACCCAGCTTGCTAACATCATCAGTGCTCTGAGGAAGTTAGCTAATGGAGTAATGAAGCATTTGCAAGAAAACAACCCAGCCCAGGAAACACCAAGGACTCCAGAGTTTTCAGCACTGAGCTACAAACTGTTCTCTTATTGAAACCCCACTCTCCCTGGCTGCAGGCTGAATTTGAAAACTGTTCTGAGCCTTTTTAAATTTATGAGCACCTAAAGGCAACTTGCTGGCTATTGTGAAAAACAAAATGTTGAACTAGGATGGGTTGGGGTCTGATCCAGAGGGTTGTTTTTGAGAGATTTACGGGTAGGTCAACATTGGAAACTTCTCCAGTTTTTTTAATAGATGAGTACATTTCCTGCTCTCTTTATTTTGTTTTTATCCATGGAATAAGGGTGGGTGGGGGAAATCCCTATTGTTGGAATGACCTTTGAAATTATGCTTTATAACCAATAACATTTACTGTCTTGAATGAAAAGCATGAGTCCATAAAATTATTTCAAATGACTAAGCATACTTTAGATAGGCCTCCTCCTTATTTAAGGTTTTAGGAACTTTTTCCATTGTTTCTTTAGAAAAGATTCTTAGTACAGCACTTCCTGGAGTTGGTAGTTGAGAAAGACAAAAGTATACACACATACACACACACACACTTGGGGAGGAGAGAGAGAGGGAGGGAGAGAGAGATACTAGTCCAATTTAAAGAATAAGCAGCAATAAGCTTAGTGTGTCTTGGATTGTCGTAAGCGAATGTATTCTTATGAAATAGTTCAACAGATCATTTTGATTCTTTGGAGAGAAGAGAATTATTTTCCCACCCACCTCCAACTCTTTATGTTTCAAAAGTATTTTTGTACAGATGCCTCCAATATTGAGCAACTGTTCTATTTGTTTATTTTCACTGCGGGCACAGCTAAATCCAATTTATGTATTCTGATGCAATCTCAGACTTCCATGAACATGAATTTCTCAGATTTTAATCAGCGGTGATGCTTGGCTAGAAGAAAAGAATTGTTTTGGAACATTATTTTTGTATTCAGGACAAGAGAAGACTGGATTGGATTGATTTTAGCGATATAAGGAGATTTACACTTATATTTTCTCCTGTGTAAATAACTGTTTTAAATAATCTTTCTATGGTAAACCTGATGTGGTATGCTTGATTTGCTGTTTTGACGAGTTCTAAATCCAATAACTAAACCTACTGCAACTCTGTATTGCTTTACCCTACTGCAAATATGCAAGACAAAAAACCTGAAAGATCAGGGTTAATGGTCTCTGGATGAGAATGCTAGAATTTAAATCTTTTTCAATGCAATGCCCTCTGCTGGAAACAACAGTGTGTTCTGAAAAAACAAAGGGAGCTTCAAATATTCCTGCAGTATATTTAAAGAAACCATCAAAGAGAAAAAAAACATGAAGTTTGAGGATTTGAAATAGATTCCCAAACACTAAATTTTGTTTTGGAAGGTCAGAAGAAATGGAGATGAGGAGTATCTTCACACATTGTGTTAACCAATAATTACCTTAATGTTGACTTGTTTAATAAATCACAACTGGCTTGGTCCACACAGCCTTTTAAGCTACCAGTGGAAGATTGTTGATTATTTTCTCTTTTTATTTTTGCTTTTTTTTTTCTTTTTAGAGGGGATGTTTGGGAGAGGAAATAAAATAACAAACCATATTGCTTAAAGTTAATAATTTTTGGTGCTGAAGTTTAATGACAGAGTCACAGCATTCATGAAAATCTTTAAAATGAATGCAATCCATGGAATAGTGTCTGGACTAAGCCAATACCAAACAGTTCTCATTATGCTTGGCATAGTAGTGACCAACCTGGGTGTTTTAGATGAATGGATTTCCCAGATCCAGATTCCTCAACCAGGGTGGCTACTGCTGAGAATTCTGGGAAATGACTGGTGCATATTTGAAGGCAGCCAGATTGGGGAATACAATATGCAAGGCAGCCAATATAGGAAAGGAGATATCTGACAATGCAAACATGTTGCTGATGGCAAAAGGAGAGGTCTCCTTTTCTATAGTGTCCTGTGGAAGTCCCGTAGCACCAGAAGTGGCAGACTTCTCTGGTTTTTAATTTTATGAGAACTCCAAAAACAGATCCAGGGAACTTTGTTGAATCTGTGGCAGCTTCTGAACTGGTATCCTGGTTTTAACTCAGAATTCTTCCGCAGGCTTGCCTGGTTATACCATGCCATGGTGAACATAACATATACAACACTATCATGGGCAGTGGTGTTTTAAAACTAGTGAGATTTGCCATTTTCAGATAAGTCAAGAATACACACACGTGTGTGTGTTACTTATATTTGGTTACATATACATACATAACCTCAACGAGGTAAGCATAGAGCAGTCAGGTATACTCAAGTAGGTTTAATGGAATGCAGGTGCATGATGTGCTTTGTACTTGCATAGAGCATTAAACTTATGCTTTCTTATTGTCTTCTCTGCAGGTTTTTGTAGCAACTGTTTACAAACCATGTTTCTCTGCATCCAGTGCCTCAGCTGATAAAGTTTTTATGCACTTGAATCTTCTACTTGCACCCTTAAACTTTGGTTGGTACGTTGTGGAGTGGTACCTCATCTTGTGGGCACAAACAAAACATCTTAGTGATGTTCCAGAGGCTGAATAATATGTTTGTGGGAGAACTCAGTAATTTGCCCAGCCAAGAACCAGAGTTCAGTGAGAAAGAAGAAGAAGAGTGGATTCTGGTAGACTTTATTGGTAAGATATCTTTGAAACAGAGTTGTCTAAATGAGAGATTTTCAACCAAAAAGTTCTTTATATTCAGGTAGTATTCCAGGCTAAACATGGATGATGTGAGGAAGAAAACAATATAACTTCAAGCTGTTTAGCCCACCTTTTCAGAACAAGTATAATTTCATTGTGCTTCAACAATTGATTATAGCAGAAAATTGGCCATTTCTCATTCTTTCTTGTCCCTGTTCCAGTTTGCTTAGTTGTTATTGAACAAAAGGATAGATTCTCAAGGGCTGCTTTCTCCAACTTGGTAGCAGAATGATAGGCAGCTAGGCCAAAGCAATCCTAGAGGTCATGTTGGCTGAAGTTGATAAGGACAGAGGGACACCCAGCTTGGAGATAGCTACTGCATGCTTTTGGTTCAAATGTTTACACTGGTGTGAAAATTCTTCTTATCCATAGTAGGGGATAATACTCATGGACCTTCCTCAACTACAGGAAATGAAATTTTCAATCCTATAAGTATTGAAACTAAATTACTGCGATTCCTGTTTTTCTCTCTCTACATATACACATATAAAATGTAAGATATAGGTCAGTGGTAGCTAACCTTTTTGGGCTCCTGTGCCAAAAATTGCGAGCGCACCAGCATGCTGTACTCGTACCAGCACCCAGAATGCAATGTGTGCACCCCTCCCCATGCCCCCTGCGCATGCATGCACAATCCCCAGCACTGCGCCTCACAGCTGATTTTTTTGGCTGGTTTGAGGCCTTTTCCAGCCTCCCAGAGGCTTGGAAAAAGCTTCTGCAAGGCTTCTCAGGCCGAATTATAGGCCCGTTTCACTTCCGATATTATAGAAAGTGACAAAAAGTGACTTTTCGGGGGGCCGAAAAAGGCCTCAAACCAACTGAAAAAAAATCAGCTGTGAGATGCAAGCATGCACAGTGAGGTAAGTTTCCCTGCTGCTCACATGCCAGCACAAATGGCTCTGCGTGCCATCATGGATATAGGTATTAATTGCCAATTTACTCTCTATTATTTTTAATTTGATGGAATGTATTATATATAATACTTAACAACTGTTTGGTTATTTTTGATGTTGCCAGGCTATATATAAATTCTGTAACCAATGTATATGTTGTGGCTATAAATTAACTTTTCATAACTAAGTCCTCTGATGTAATTCCTGACAGATTCCTGTTCAAACTTTTCTACTGTTGATGAAGAAGAGGAGGAGGAAGTGGATAACATCTGCAAACCACCTCCTGATGACCACTCGCCCATCTTCTCTTGTCTGTCTGATTCCATGGACTGCTTGGCAGATGCCAGTGAATCCTGCTTCATCCAATTAGGCTCGTGCTCCATGGAAGAAAGCTGGTTCATCACTCCCCCTCCATGTTTTACAGCAGGTGGTTTAACCACTCTCAAAGTAGAAACCAGCCCACTGGAAAATCTGCTTATTGAACATCCCAGCATGTCTGTATACGCAATCCATAATACCTGTCACAATCTCAACAAGAACAATTGTGATGAAAAGGAAGAACAGGAGGAGGAAGAGGAGGAGGAAGTAGAATCCCACGATGAAAGCAATCATAGGTATGTTCTCTATTGGATTCAGGAAAAATGTAGGGGTGCTAGTAACCAAGTGAAAAAATTGGGAAAATTGCATTAAGACAGCATGGAAAATTATTGTGAGTGGTGTGAATGATGCTATGAGCAGAATGCTTGCTCCCCCCACTCTGCCTCTCCATCACTGTCCATCATTTGTCCTCTTCTTTGAGCTTCTTTGTATGGTATCAATGCCTTTGTTATTGCTTACTTGTAACCAGATAACAGAAGTGAGCAAGAAAAGCATTGAGACAGATAGATGAGAAAATACCAGGAGCTGAAGGCGACTCCCCTATTAAGATATGGCCCATAAGATATGGTCCAGTGACACTTCAGTTTTAGTCTTCCATCATTCACTCAGAAAAGGGCATAAATATAAGTATTGGACATGTCTATGGAGATTCTTAATCTTCCAGGGCATGGTTGTCTCAAATGTGCTTTTTTCTTTCTTTCAAAAGGTAACTGGATTTTCTTTGCTTTTTCCTTGAAGATGTTTTGCTTCTCATCCAAGAAACTGCATCGTCTTCCAGAATCAATGAAGCTTCTTGGATGAGTCTTCAAGGAAAAAACAAAGACAGTCCAGCTACCCTTTGAAAGGGAAAAAAAAAGCACCTTTTTGATATGAACACTGGAAGTGAAACCTAAGTATAGTGCACTGGAATTAAGATGAGATGTCCAATTTTGCTCCATATTATTGCTTCTTTTCCATGACTGCAGAGATTCTCAGTCATCCAGGTCATGATTGTTCAAAGGTGCTTTTCAAAAGGCAACTGGACTTTCTTCGTTTTTTATTGAAAACATTTTGCTTCTCATCCAAGAACTGAAGAAGCTTGGATGAGAAGTAAAACATTTTCAAGAAAAAAACTAAGAAAGTCCAGCTGCCTTTATTTAGATAATCCACAGGTGCAGTATTTTAAAAGTAGCAAATGTAAATACATTCAGATCTGAAAAAGGAGTAAATGGACAAAAGAACGTTCCTGAATCAGGCCAAGGACTTAGTTCAAAACTGATATATAATATAGTAGCCAATGATCTATATTCAAGAAAATTATTAATAACATATAAACATAATTGACCTTTCCCCTCTTCTAGCAATTAGGTTGTAAATTGTGCTGCGAATGATTCAAGAGACAATATGCTAGATTATTCATGTTTTGCAGAATCCTCTTTTCAACAGATCTAAATTGGGCATTGTTGCCAGATCTGATGGCAATTTACTCCCTAGTTAAACTGTAAGGAACTAATTCTTTAATAGTTTTGTTCTTTCTGCATTGGTGCCCTTAAATACCCATAGAGAAAATCTATCCTGCAGCCACATTTTCCATAATATGCTTGATTTCATTTATTTTTACCATTTTACTCCATTTCTATCTTTTTAAGCTGAAACATTCCAGATACCATAGTCTCTCTTGTTCAGGAGCTTGTCATCTCTGTTGGCCTCTTAGGCGGTTCTGCTCCTCCCACAACTTTAGTTTTCTTTTTGAGGACCAGAGATATTCTTTATTTTGAATTATGATACTCACATTTTTGACAGCATCCTTATATTAGGATGGTATTTTCATTTAGGTTACTCATCAGGATTCCAAGACCCCTTTCTCAGTCAGTGCCATCTTAATCTTACTAGCATCGACCTGGAATGTGAAATTTTTGCTCTGTGCATCATTCAGTAACTGTATTGTACAGTAACTTGACTTTCTTGTGCCTTGTCAATGCTCATTCACAAACTTCACCAATATCTTTTTGTCATCAGAACTGCTTCTGTTGTAAAATGGTTTTAGGCGCATTAAGTGAAGTTCATATTTCTCAGTAGAGTAAACTGCAGACAGCTACACAAGTTAACATTTGGAGGAGAAAGAAGAGGGAAAGTGAAGGGGCAGTAATTGGATGAAATATTGATCCCTTCCCCCAAAGCAGGACATGTGAATCAAGAGCTCCTCAATAGAGAAGGAATTGCCTTTTACTTGAAGCCCTGTTAATCACCTCAATCTTTCACTTCCTTTCTCCTACAGAAAATGGGCAGTTGACCATGCAGCCAAAGGCTTTCCTCAAATTCTTTTGAGGAAAGAAGTACAGTACTTTCGTATCACTTTGGGGAAAGTGCTATTCACTGCATTTTAGTGATCAATGAAAATCCAACTAGGTTGGATTTGCACAAACTTTGGGCCTTGGTTAAATTAAAGATGGCTTATGGTATTAACCCAGGTTAACTGTACGTGCTTGCCCTGTGAGCCATCAAGTAACTACTAGTCCTTGACTTACAACCGCTAACTTAGCAATCATTCTAAGTTATGATGGACCTTCCTGGGGCTACTTATAACTGGGATCAAAGTTTTGATGGCCAACCCCTCCCCCCTGGTCCGATTACATTACTGCACTTTGGGCACTCAGCAACAAGCTTACATTTATAGCTGTTTCTTGCAATGTTCTGCAATCATGTGACTATGTTTTATGACGGTTTAAATATGGCATTAGTTGGGCTGACATATTCGCTTGGAATGTGATTGACTAGTTTACGGTTCGTTGTGTCACATGTTATTGTGGTTACCTATGAAAAAACTCTGCCATGTGCCTGAGTCCTTCCTCTATAGCCAGTGCTATCAGTTCCATCGTTGTGCTTGGAATTTTAGATCTGAAGCCCAAAGCAAAATGGGCCAACACGTCCAATGCTACATTGCTGCACTTGCTGCTCATTCAACTTTTCTTGAACAAAGTACCAAGAGTTTTCGTCCTTCCCAGTGGATAAAAGAGTTCAGCGAAAGACAATCCCTGAACAGAAACTATCTCCGTCGCCAAAATCTCACCAGAGATCCCTATACACGGCAACTCAAGAGCAGTGGATTTTTTGTTCACCAGCCTTGCCAGCGTCAGTATAATTACTGAGAGTGTTTTGCATTTTTCTCCTCAGAAATAATATTTGATAACTATTGTGAGACAATGAAGGTGAGAACTGTCTTAGGATGCTCGTGAGTTGTTTTTACACAATCACTTGAGTGTTACAATTCAGTTGAAAACCACTTTGGTTTCAGTGTCACAGAATGCCTTTTCAATGTTTTGTTTGTAGCTGGTAAACATATATAGTATGTGTAGCAATGTTTGTGTGATTGTGCCTCTTTGCCTCCCTGTGACAGACTTTATAAATTTTATTAGGTATGGATGGGTTTGTTATTTTTTATATTCATATTTACAGCCAAGATACAAGGCATCTTTCAGCCTTCTTGTAGTTACAGAATTTCTCAGGGTCACCCATACGCTTGCAATGATCTCTGTATACTGTAGATTGTCTTTTAAAATAGTAACACAACCATCGAAATACAGTGGCCTAAATGGCATTATATTCCTAATATGGAATTGATTTTCTATGTAGCAGTAGAAGGAAGGTGAAGAGGAAAAATGTGCAACCTAATATCTTTCTATATAGTTTTCAAAATCTCTGTTTTAGTATGGTTTATCAGTTTCCTGTGCAACAGAGGTCTTTTGTAGAATGTAATACAGATTTTGAGTATGTGTTCCAGTCGTCCTATTCTTGTATAATTAAATGATGGGAATTGTCGACCAAGATACCTACTGTCTAGTTTGGGAAAGACTATTTTGAAGAACAGGAGTACACTTTTCAAAAAAAGCAATGATCCTTTGAGGGAAAATCCAAAATCTATTACTTGCTGATAGTTAAACACCATTTGAAATTTAACCCAACATTTTCTAGGACTCTCAAATCAGGCAAGAAGCTACAGAAATTGAATAGGGAAGAAGTAAGAAAGTTCCAAAATTACTCCAGATATCTCAAGTTTGAGACTTGCAGTTTAAAATCAGTTCCAAGATGGCTATAAATTGATTCAGTATTGAGTTTTATTGGTTTCAGGTTACACCTAATCTCCACAGACAAAGGAAATGATACAAAAACACAAAGATTATTAGTGTGGCAAAGAGCCACACTTAGATAAAATGAAACATTCCTTCTTATTGTGATACCAAGCTAGAGAGTATGTTTTTTCTTGGTGTGCTGTCTAAAGTCAATTATGCAAAACAATGCAATGTTACTTGGTGACTATTTTACAACATAATATTTAATCAAATGTTTTGGAAACTTGTTCTGGTTAATAGGGCTGAAATGCATAAATCTTCTGCCCTGGTTTGTTTAAATCATTGCCTGCGGTGGGTGTTGCATTTTTCAAAATCCTCTTGTTTAAATGTGAGGTATAGAATGCTTTTTTTCCAGGTTTTATTAATTGTGGTTAGGCCAAAAGATAGATAGATATATATATATATCTCACAGCTGCCTTCTCAAAACACACTACGGGAATATAGTCTATAAAAGAAATGAATAATTGCTAAAGTAGAAATCTGAAAATCCTCTGGCTGTTGTTTCCTAGGCAATCCAAATTTGTCACTGTTCAACTGTGTATTCCTCACTTGAGCTTAACTAACTGTTCCCTGATATTCTAAAAAAAGATCCATGTTTTTATATAGACACTAATTGTCAAATATCCCAAAAGAAGAGTCCAAAGAATTTACAAGCAATTTAAAACCACAGATGGCAAAGTTCAGTAACTTTTTGTTTTGTTTGTTTTCGGCTTCCAGGATTCAGGAGAGATGTTTCTCCATTAAATTCCTGTGATTTGAATCCTGTTGCTCAGTTTCTAAAAACTGCTAAAGCATTCCTTGTTTTAGTAGTCACTCAGGACCTTTCATCTGTTAAATTCACAGCACCATCACTGTTTCCCCTCCTCCCAAAAATACCTCAGGAACCCCTTTCTAGTTTGGCTTGGATTTTAAATTTATTAAGTGAAATAATGTACTGTATCAGCAAGTGACTCTTCGTTGTCTTCATCCCCCCCCCCCCCCNCCCCCCCCCCCCCCCCGACTATTGTATTCTCATTATTTACTTTTAGGAATTTTAAAATAAAGGCCACATTTATTTCTGTATTCCTGATTTAGCCAGAATTTGAAGTTCGGACTTCTAATTGAAAGGTACAGTTGCTGTCTTTACTGGAAAACTTGCTAGTGATGGGGAAAAAGAAGTACATGCTTGTCAGTTTTTAATATTGGAAATAATGCTGTGGTAAAAGAAATTTTTACATACAACTTTAAGCCTGACTCTTTCCTTGTATATTTATATAGCTTGTTTTATTGCCTGGAACTATTAGAGTATTAGAATTTGTTGCTTTTCAAACAATGTGTGTTTTGTGGCTAGAATATGACTTTTTATATTATATCTGTATATTTTTTTCCACAAAAAACAAATGTAATAGCTTGTAAAAATGAAGGCCTTGTGTTACGTTGAATGGAATTTCAATAACTTTGCTGGAACTGTTTTTTATACATATCATAAACAAAACTGTGCCTTTTTCAATGACTTGTACACACCAGACTTGAATTTGAAGATACAAAAAAAAGAGAGGCTTTCTGTTTGGATAAATACTGTATATCAGCCTATGAATTCTCAATGGCAGCTTGTTTGCGGAGCCATTTTCCTTGTGCCTGTGACAGAACTACTGGTAAGCAAGGTTTAGCCGTCCTGTTGATACCATAGGCAGGTTACAGTACTTAACATCTCAAAATGACCAGAGCTTGAACAGTTTCTTATACCAAGTTCTTGATCTGGAATGAAAAGGAAATATGCAATATGTTATGAAATCCTGTTGTCTAATGTCAGTTGGTTTTGATATAGTACCATTTCCTTCATTGATTCGCCTACAGCAAGGAACAATGGGGCATCTTCAGAAGAATGAGTTAGACTTCAGATTCATAGTTGTTTTTGGCCCTTGATCGTGTTGGCTGGAGCTGAGGACTGTCGGAGTCTGAGTTGACCCATAAGGAGGGCATAATGTTGCCTGTCTTTCTGCTCCATCATAATCTGCAGTTCTGATCTCCACCAAGGGCATGTTGCTTGATAAAAACTTTTTGACTGCTGTGGGTGAGCAAGGAAGGACATTTTTCTCATACCATTCTAATACTTAAAACTTTTTTGATTTTCCATTCATTTAAAACTTTAACCAATTTGTTTCTCCTTATTAATTTATTCATTTACCAACTCCACTGTATTGCCTTTATCTACCGATATTGGTGAAAGAGCGCAAGATGCTATAAAACAGGCCCTTGTTAAAACAGGACATCAGACCTGTCACTTTTCAGATGGATTAAAAGGGGTGGGTGGGTTAACAAACCATTTAAAAAGTTATTCAAACTCAACCAGTTACTCAAGTTTGTTAGGTTTTCAGTTTCATAGTATAGCCTGTTTTTCCCTTACTTGTATCTCATGTGAGCATGAATTCTGGTGGTTAGTTTTTTGCTGAATAATACAATGGAATTGAAGCATTTTCCTCCCAGTGGTTGTACACTTCCTTAAACGCATCCAAACCACAAAATCCACCAACCAATAAAGGGTCCAGGAACTTTTGGCCGTGGCCTATTATGTGATGTTACATTAACAGAACTTCTCCTGTATCTGCTGGCCTCTCAGGAAGATGTCTTGGATTGCTGCCTAAAGAAAAGTTAGATACCAGTGTGTTTGTCAATACTACAGTTTGGTTTGGCATATCCTATAAACCAAATCCATTGGGCAGTTTAACATGTTGCACGAATTACTCAGTCTTACCCGGAGAAATTGGTGTCTTTTGAGCTTTCTTTATAGGTCGTTTTCTGTTGATATATTAATGGTAAAATATTGGCCTGACTGTATTTGGACACATTAACAATGTGAATTGTTGCCTTCTATTACGCTCAAAGAATAGCCAAACCAGGAATTTTGTAATGAAAGCCTTGTTTCGGATCAGCTTCTCTCCCATCTATTCCTTGTGTTTGTTATATTTTGGGCAACAACATCACTGTGCCATTTGGTTGGATTCCTTTGGGCCATAATGCTGGTCTACATTGCTGTTCTAGGGCAATTCTTTGAATTCATCACATTAACACTCTACTCTGCCAGTTGTGATAGAGGCACAGATATTTTCACATCTCATTTTCTGCACTGCTTTGTAGGCTAGCAATCTAACAGGTCAAATAAAAAGGTTTCAAGGGTCTCCAGGAAAACAAAAGGGAAATTAATCATAATAACCCAACTATATAACTTAAGTATTTTGTTTCATAATGTCCTCTGGAGAAACAGTCAATAAAAAGGCCAATTGATAAAAGTTTTCAGAATCCAATGTTTGCTCTATGTTAATCAGTTCTTTGTGTGTATGTGTATGAGAGAGGNGTTCTTTGTGTGTGTGTGTATGAGAGGGGGGGGGGGGAGAGAGAGAAAGAGATTGAGATTTACTAGAATGCTGTGGGGATCATTTGTGTGAGAATGGAGCAGGCATAAGTTACTCATTACATTTTAGACATTTTTAATCTCTAGATTCAGCCCAATTTTCAAAACTTTTCACGCTTGCTAGCTTTCTGTTGATTTCAATCAAGTTACAAGAATTGAAAAATCCTCCTTTAGTGCAGTGGTGGGATTCAATTTTTTTTACTACCAGTTCTGTGGGCGTGGCATTACAGTGGACGTGGCAGGAGAAGGATGCTGTAAAATCTCCAGTCAGAGATGGTATTTGCCGGTTCTTCGACCTGCTCAAAATTTCCACTACCGGTTCTCCAGAACTGGTCAGAACCTGCTGAATACCCACCTCTGCTTTAGTGGTTCTGCACTGAGAAGTGTGAGGTACCAAATGATCTCCCAAGATACCCACCAACTGTGTGGTCTTTGTGTCTAAGGAGAATTCTGATACAAATTGCAATAAGGAAGGGAAATGTAATCGTAGAATAGTTCTTTGCATAGAGAAAGTTTCATCTCTGCCATTTTTGTAGGGCCAGAAAAGTCGAAGACAGACATCAATGATGACAAATACCACTGAACTACAATAGTCAACCAGTGGTTTTACTTCAGCTACTTGAGATTTTTAGTCTTTTTGTGTCCCATTTCTTCTGAATCTGGTTTCAAGTGTATCACATTTGTAAGTTTTTAATAAAAAATGTTTTTGTATCTCCTTGAATACACAGAAATTTTGCATACAGGTATGTTTACCCATTTGTGGGTCGAACAAGCTCGCAAAGAACTGCTTAGCTAATCAAGATTTACCCTAAATAGTTTAATCTTTTCCCTTGCTTCTATGCTTACCATCAAGGCAAATTTCCAATGACTTTAACATTGCAGTGTACTGGCAATTCTGCACTTGGGCTGCTTTTTGTAAGCAAGCTATCATATTGCTACAAGGGGGCCTTGGGAGATGAGATGCAGGAGGACAGGCCATCCTTTCAAAAATCAGGCAGATATGTTCTCTGAAAGAGCTGTCCAGAAAATGGCAATTCCATGTAAACTTAATATTATTGCCAAAAGGATGTTTTGAGATAACGTACAAGTGCAAACCCTGGTTATAGCATCACTTGATCACTGAGGCTCAAGTAGCACAGAACTACAGCTTTTTCTGGAAGACCTTTCAGATAAAGCTCCTTGTTAAATATAAAATGCAATGCAACTGTTGAAAAAGACTTGGTTGATGGAACCGAGAGACAAGTACTACAGTGGCACTAACTTAACTGACTGATTAATGAACTTACTTAAATGCTCCCAGATTTTTTAAAATTAGACTCTGCCTGCTCCAAAACAATACAAAGGTACCTGCATAGAAATCTGCTGTTTGCTCTCACTAATAGCATTAATGCAATGTATATCTACATAAATTCACATTTTATCTATCAAAAACAAAAAGATTACTGTCATCCTGTCCTCCTCCCCCCCCCAATATTTGAAATTTGAGTATAAGATACATTTTCCTTTGACTCCTGATGATTTCAAAGACATTTTCTTGTAGAACCTTTTTATACTGCTTTTAATGGAAGGAGATACCTTCCAGTTTCAAGCCCCACCTTACCTTGAGAATGTGTCTGTTGGCCAATTCCATCAATGAATTTTTCAGATCTTCACCGTATTCATTTTACCACCTTTCCCTTTGGCACTTTATTTTCCTTTCCTCAAATTTTATCTAGCTCACAGAAGCTCAGTTGACTTTCCACCATTGCCCCCAAGCAGATGTGCATACAATCAGATGAATTCTTCAGCATCTGGGTCAAGCCAAGAGACTGGCCTCCGGTAGTATACCACCAGATCTTCTCATTTCTCTGCTTACACTATTCTGAACAAATGCCAGTCGATTCTGCTGATGCTGAATTGTAGGTAACAAGTTGCATGACCCAAGCAGCTCCTATAAGGTCCTTACTGCTGAATGGGCTGGGCATTGGAAGGATAAGTGCTAGCAACATAGGTCAACCAATGCTACACTGTCCTTTGCCAAGGAGACAACAGCTTCTGACTGTTTCAACTGCAATGTAATTTCTACTTTGAAGTTCTTTTGCCATCCTAGTGTTAATCAATTAGCCTTTAAATGTGCCAGTGCTTTTTGTCAAGCCATTGCAGGCTTTGATCACTTTTACTTTTGGGATTTTGCTTTCATTATGACTTTGGAAGGCATATTTATGCAATGCAGTAGATTGCAGGAAAATGTGCATGAAATTCAAACTGAAGCTTTTTAAAAAATATGTAATTGTAACCACTAGTTTGACAGATCAGTCATATGCTTATATTATATTGAAACTGGAGATGTGCTGCCATCATGTTAGACAGCTGACTATCTAAAAAAAATACTGAACAAGGGTGCGAGTAAACTGCCAGCAATTAGAAAGTACAAAAATAACAGGAAAATGAAAGACACAGATGATACCCATCTGCAAAATAGAACTGCACAGAAGAAAAAATGTACCATTTACCAAGAGTTAATCTGGCATCACTCTCAAATATCTTTAGATTGAAGCTGAATATTTAGCTGACGAAAGGATTTATTGGACCACTCTTAAAAAGAGTTCACACCATCTATGTCAGCTGACATAAGCAATAAACATTTCATCTTTATGCAAAAAAGGGACTATACTTTCTATCAATTCAGTCATATCAAGATTAAATATTTTACACACACACACACGTTTTTATCGAGATGATTAACATGATGGCTCATCCATTCTAGGTGTCATCCATTTCAGGTTTTATAATGGTTATTAACCTAGAATACCCCTCCTCGTGTTATACACTATTCACAAAAGCAAACATCTCCCTGCTGCTCTGAGCCAGTGGAGATTCTGTCTCCCTTCAATTTCTCATGCTGTTCTGGAGCAGTGTGGTACTCAGAGACAGAACCAAGGCTCACCATCAGTGAAGGGGCGAAGGGCAAGGAGCATCTGCCAGGAGAACAGAATGGACTAGTTCAGGGGTCTGCAACCTGCCGTGGCTCTTCCGGCCCTCTGCTGTGGGTCCGTTGGCTGATCCCACCAATGGCTGGCCCCTCCCCTCCCTGTCACTCCTCGCCTGGCCTAAGAAGGTAAGGGTGGTGGTGGGGGATGGAGACTCAATCCATATTCCACAGCAGGAAGTGACTGGGTGGGAATAAGTGACATGGAGTTGGCCACACCCACCATCACACCGGTTGTTAAATTATTGGCTCCCGGTGTTTTCTGTGGGAAATGGGTCCAAATGGCTCTTTGAGTGTTTAAGGTTGCAGACCCCTGACTAGTTAGTAGCACTCTAACAGGGTGTGTGTGTGTGTGGGGGGGGATTAAGATTGTTGCATTTTCAAGTCAGCTCATTTATAAGAGATAAATTCCAAAATTTATTCTTCCTTATCAGAAAAAAATTGTCAGGAGGTGCAAAAGGAAACCAAGGCCACTCCGCTTCTTCCTTAAAGCCCGATTCCTACACTTCTGTTTACCCAGCAGGTTTAATGGGCCTTGTTTCCAAGGAAGATTTAGTTTAATTTACTTATTGTCATTGCACCTCCTACAATGAAATTAAATGCCATCTTCAGGATACATTATGACTATGAAAATACATACATCTTTCACATTCTTTCACATACATTGAATTGAAGGATGTGTGTTTGTGTTTAATGTCATAGTCAGGGATGGGATCCGACCGGTATAAACTATCGGTTCTGTTGCTTTGCATGGCACATGCATGCGCGAGTCACGCCAGTGCAATTTACGACCTGCTGAGCTGCCTGGACAGCTGAGCAGTGCTGTGTGCAAGTGCACAGTGGTTGGAAAAGCCCCTTTTTTCCTGCTTTTTCGACTGCAGCTGTGTCGCGCCAAGCAGCTGCAATTGAGAAATGCAGGAAATAAAGGTCAAGTAAGAGCCCGGGCGGGCGGGCGGGCGGCCCAAAACAGCAGCAGGCATAGAACCGGTTCTATGTGTGCTGTTTGCTGCTCTTCAGAGCAACAGGTTCTACAGAAGTGGACAGAACGGGCAGAATCCCACCCCTGGTCATAAATGGACATGGAAGATGTTATTCAGTTGGGTTGCACAAGGTGCAATGCCAAGAAAGTAAACTTTTGTTGGGAGCGACCCCCCGTGAATCCCTCCGGGTTGGCTGAGCAGAAGTGCAGAGTCGGACTTGGGCTTCAAGGAAGAAGCGGAGCGGCCTTGGTTTCCTTTCGCACCTTCCGGCAATTTCCTTCTGATGGGGGAGGAATTCTTCCAGATCGAGGAACCTTCTCCGGCTTGAATTTTGGAATTTATCCCTTACTTCATGGGTTTGACTTGGAAACCCAACAGTCCGCAAAGGTGCAAAGCCTTGCCACGCTTTTTCCGAAGAACCCCCTTCCCGTTCGGAGAGGCCGCCGCGGCTGCGGCCCCCGCGCCGGAGGCCGAGCGGCGCTTCCTTCGCCTCGGTCACCCTTCAAACCGGCCGTGTTTACCTTCCGCTGACAACTCCACGTTGCCGAGATTCCCTCCCTTCTCATTGGCTGGGGCGCGCCGCTCGACTCCGCCCAGGGGCGGCGACAGAGCGCCAAACCGACCGGCGGGCCCGGCTCGAAGCCGGCAGCGTCGGGTTCCGCGGGCTCCCCCGGGACGCGGCTGCGCCTCAAGGCCTGAAGGCGGGGTGGGACCGGCCGGGAGGAAGCCCTGGTGCATCATCTCGCAGGCGGGAACGAGGGGAAGACCTCGAGAAGAGGACGCGCGGGCCTTGACCTCGGGCAAGCGCGTCGGACAAGGGCCCTCCCGCGGGGGCTCATGCCCCGGGGACCAAGCCGGCGCCTCACCGGCTATTTTCAGGGAGAGACAGATCCTCACCCCGCCGCCGCCGCGCCGCTCGAAGCGGTGATGTCAGCGAAGCACATTTGGCGGGACTGGAAGGGGGAGGGAGGACGCGCTCGGCCGCCGGCAGGGACTGAACGCCCCGCGCTCTTGCGCCGTGGCCGGGTCGGTGGAGCGAGAAGGAAGCAGCCCGGAGAAGAGCACCTCCGGCTGGCGCTTCTTCCCGCGGAGCGCGCCGAGCGGGTGCAGGAAAGAAGGCAAACCCCACCGGGTCTGAGGAACGGCTTTCAAATAAGCCTTCCTTCCCTCCACCTGCAAAGGGGGGACAGCAGCCCCAGACGTTGCCGGGCCGAAGGGGATCGGCCTTCTCTCGCGGAGGCCGCCCCCGGCCCTGGAGGCGGGTCGAAGCGCCCGGAGGAGCAGGCGGGCGGGAGAATCCGCGGCCCGGGAACCGCAGGCGCGGCGGACAGGAGGGACGAGCCGGGAGCCGCGCTGGCGCATGCGCAGACGGGGCCCATATAGAGCCTTGGCGCCGGCGCCAGCTGAGAACAGTCCAGTTTCTGCGCGGCTGGAGCAGCTGAGGTGCGGTGCGTGGGGGCTCCGGCGGGGGGAGGATGCCGAGGGGGCGCCGGGCGGAGTGGGGGGGCTGCCCTGCCCGGGCACCCCACCCCGCCCCGGTTTCCCTCTGGCACGCGAGGGAGCGCTGAGTGGGGAGCGGCTGTGGAGATGCTGGCGGGGGCGGGGGGGGACAACTGCCGCCCCAAGATTCTGAGGGGGGGCCTTAGGGGGGCACGGGGGTGGGATACCCTGATCGATTGGCGGCGGGCCGAGGCGCGAGGCTTCTCGCCAGGGGTGAAGGAAGCCAGAAGGCGGGATGCCGCCCGCCAGCTCGCCGACTTGCTTTTTGGAGGAGTTGAGGCGGGGAGGGCGAAGGACGGGGACCCCCAGCCCATCGACCTCGGGGAGGTCAGCTCGGAGGGTGTCGTGGCGGGAGGAGAGGGGTGCCTGCCCTTCGGGTGGAAAAAGGCTTGCTCTTCTGGTGGTTCTTTATCCCCCCCACCCACCCACCTTCCAGCCCGGAGGGAATCCCGGGCATGAGAAGAGGCGGTTTTGGGGGTGCTGGGTCTGGAGAGGGGTGTTTAGCCTTATCCGAAGTGGGGAGCCATGAGTCTCCAGCCTAGGGGATATCCTAAGGCAAGACCCGGCTCGATCGGCCTGCCTTGGCTGGGAGTGCCCGGATATTTTTGGAGGGAGAGACCCGGACTCCCTCCCGGGTTGCAAGAGGGTGGTTGGGGGATCCCGCCCGTTCATTTCCCGGGCTGCCCCAGCACTTACCCTTCACTCCCCCCCCCTCCTCCAAAATCCAGATGGGGTGCCGGGCATGCGCGAAGGTGGAAGGCGCTTTCTCACCAGAAGGCGGGAGAGGAGAGCCAGTTTGGGGAGGGGGGGGCTGATTGTCCTCCAAAATACCCTTCCACATCCCGCCCGCGCCCCCCCCAAGCATNCCTCCCACATCCCGCCCGCGCCCCCCCCAAGCATTTGCCCGGGGGGGGGTGTCCAAAGACCGGCTCTTGATCGGTGCCCTCCTGGGGTGGGGGAGGTCCATGGGTGTCCGGACTGGCTCCATTTGGAGGGAAACCCGAATGCAAAGAGTGGGGGAGGAATCGGGGTTCCTAGGCTCCCCTTGGAGCCCTTCTGTCAAAAAGTCTCCCTTGGGCTATCCGGGCGCGAACCAACGAAGCGCTTCCCCTCCCTCCACGAAGAAGGGACTGAAGGCGGGAAAGGTTTCCTGGTCTCTTGCGTGACTCTGGTTTAAAGGGGTGTTTCCACCCCATCCCCGGTTTCCCGCTCGTGACCTCCCCCCCCCCCGGTTGTGAATTTAGCCAGGCGTTCGTGCCCCCGCTCCTCCTCCCTTTGACTTACATCGCCCCCGGACTCAGCACCCCCCACGCCGGCGGGCGACGACCGGGAGAGCCGGGCGTTGCTGCTCTTGCCGCCTCCTGCCCTTCCCCGCTCTCTGGAAATTGGCGCGGGGTTGTGAAGAGCGGAAAAACGGGGGCCTCGGAAGAGCTCAAAGAGGCTGGAGAGCAGGATCAGGCCCCTTCCCGCCCAGCAGAAAGAAGAAGGGAGGGGTGTTGACATTTTGTTTTTTGTTTTGTTTTGGGGGGGGGTTGCCCCAACAAGAGGAACCACAATGTATCTGTTCGTGGTCATAAGGGGCTCCCATAATAATGGATAAAAATAAAAGGCGAGGCGTTCTCCCGTCGTCGGTCTGTGTATCTGTGCCGAGAGAAGTTTCAGGTACAAAACCGGCCTCGAATGAAGGGGACAGTTGTGCTAGTTCTCAAACTGCGAAGATTTTCAGGGTATCATCTGTATCGCTTCATATTTGGATTATAAAGTTCTCACTTCATTTGTAACA
Organism: Laticauda laticaudata; assembly: GCA_004320025.1. Taxonomy (NCBI): domain Eukaryota; kingdom Metazoa; phylum Chordata; class Lepidosauria; order Squamata; family Elapidae; genus Laticauda; species Laticauda laticaudata. Next base: position 114,365 of record BHFT01017491.1, on the reverse strand, counting down.
AATACTGTACAAGGGCTCTAATACTGTAGTTGTAGTTGCTTTCGAGAAAAGAAACGGAAGGTGCCTCAAGCAGGATCTTTAAATAGAGGACAAAATGGCTACTGTGAGGCAATAAACAGAAGTAGGGGAACCTGAAATTGACTAGATGTTTGCAAAAAATGGAAAGGTAAATCTTTATTTCTAAGGGGTCAGACTAGTGTTTCTCAGCCTTGGCAGCTTGAAAATATGTGGACTTAAATTCCCAGAATTCCTCAGCCAATACTTCTGGGAGCTGAAGTCGACACATCTTCAAGCTGCTATGGTTGAGAAATGCTGGTTTAGAGAAATCTGTTATCTTAGGTTGAGACGGTGTGCCAGTTTCCCAATTCAATTCACCCGATTCACGCATGCAGATGATTCCAGGATGAAACAAGACTGGTTTGGGCAATTTGCCCAATGAATTTTCTTTTCCAAGCCCAGGCTTTTCAGGAGGAACAGGAACCTGGCTTTCTGGGGGGCACTTGCTTGTTCTGGTTGTAGATTTCAGAAACATGTATTTGGATGTGCTACACATTTGTACATTGGTCCTTTGTTGACCTTTATGTTACTGTAGCAATTCTTGGTGGAGTATGCAGCTCACATGCACACATAGAGACGAGTTCTCCAACTAGTGGGGCACAACTAGTGAAGCACTTTTTCAGTAACTGAAAGCTGGAATGTTTACAAGCTAGTGTTAAGTGGCGAAATTGTGGCTTTGAATTAACTTCTAATCTTCTGTTATTTGCAGGGAAATATTCTGGAATTTCAAATAAGATGTCCAGACGAAGGTAATAATCACTTTTATCATATACAATGCAGGTAAAGCAGTGCACTCTTCTATGTCTCTGATGGAATAAAATATCTTTCCTTTCTGCAGTAGCCGTTTGCAAGCTAAACTGCATCAGCCATGCCAGATCACATCTCCAGAAGAACTGCAGGTTCCATTGTCACTTCAGAACAGAAAAAGGAAATCTATGCAGGTGCGTTGGAATTTTAAGTGTCATATAGAAAAAAGTTTATGTATGAATTGGGTGGCCTTATACAAAGACCAGTGAATAATTCAATACAGTGGAATCTGTAGGGCAGACCAAGGGTAAGGGAAGAATGACAAAAACAGGATTGCTTGTGATGTTGTGCATATATAAAAATGAGGCAACGCTTGTAGCACAATGTTGCAATGCTGCTTTCATCCTTCTGACAAAAGAATCATGCTCCTTTGGATGCAACTGACTTAAGTCCCTGTGTGTGTGTACATATGCATATTTGTGTGTGTGTGTGTATGTATGTATGTATATGGTATTAGCATCTCATGCATATGCCATAGATTTACAAATACTAAAGGTCCAATTCATTAGTGCATCTATTTTTTTCCCTGAGAAATCATGTTAGCTTAGATGGAGGTATGTTCTAAGCTCCACCACAAAAATCCTGCAGGATAGTTTGCAAAAATTGATTGTTCCAAACACACACATGAAATTTGATTGAGTGGGACCTTGAGTGCATGTCTTCTTGAATAAAATCTGACACCTTAACTATGGCCTGAACCTGCCTTTTCCATTCACCCAATTTTACTTTAGGGTGACACTTGCCAGGGAAACCTCAAGTATATAGCAGTAGCTGTGTTCGTACATCTGGTGGAAATATTTGATTCCCCTTTACCTGTTAAATATATGCAATTGACCTTGCTTGATTGTAAAAAAAAATTAAATTCTTGTATTTTCTTTTTAAGAAAGTGTATGTACAGATGTTTAATAATCATGAAAAAAAGTTGAATAGGCATCAGAATCTGATAAATATTTTAAAAACCAAGCCATGCAAAGTCTTATTGTTTTTGTCCTGGGTCCCAATTGTTTGAGAAGCTCTTGATGAATCTGAAGTACTGAATATTAGTTCATTGCTGTTTAGGTGTTAATGATTTTTGTTTGTTTTACAAAGGACTCCAAGATAGATGAAGAAAATGTGGGATATCAATATGAAATTAAGGTATGGTTCATCTGCATAATACTGCTTTGAAATATAATTGGATTCCGTTCTTCAGAATGTGGTAATTTAGAAAGTATATGTAGATTCAATATAACGGGAAAATTTTATTCACTCCTGTATTGGCAGAATCTAGTTTTAATAAACATGTATGAAGGCATGCTTTTAATGTTATAATTTATTTATAAGACCATTTTTCACTAAGGAAACATTGCATTTTAGTTCCTAGAATATAATTGCTTTGTTAAAATGAGTATGTGGTGATAACATCACATGAATGACATAAATCTATATTAAAAATGTGTTTTTCACTGGTGGTATGAAGACATCACTGTTTGTCAAGAGCTAGTGGTATCTAAGAGCTGTACTATTATCTTATTTTTAGAGCTGTTGGCCATCCACAATATCAGGCGGTGTATCTCCTTGCATAATAATAGAAACTCCACACAAAGAAAGTACAACCACAGACTTCTCCAGATTCAAAAAATACAGGTTTAGAAATCTCTTTATAAATCCATCACCTTTACCGGATCTGAGGTAAGCTAGATGTGCTGAAACTAATTAAAAATATTGCTATGTATTGATATATCAATGGAGAAAATTGGATATCCCTTCAGAAAGTCTCATGCACAACTATGGTTAAACTGTACCTAAGCATTAAATGTGCTATCTAAAAGAAAGATGTATAAATTACATAGATACAGTAGTTTCCTTAAATAGGCTTGAAGTAATCTCATTCTGCATTTGGACAGTGTGCCTAATAATTCAGAGAGATTGATAAACCATGCTTGGAAGCAGCAGTGTTTTGGCTAGCACACGTGGTTCAACGCAGAGCTAGGGAAAGAGAATGTGTTCCTTGCATTACTATTGTTAAAGAGGGTATATAAAGGGCCACACTTAGCTTGGCTTCAGTGATATATGGAACATAATAAAGAACCCATCAGTGCAGCTGTTTTAAATGTTTTAGTTTTAGTCTTAAGTGCTCTACATATTTTCAGAGTTAATGCTAAAATCTCAAATCTTAATGGACAAGTACAATTTGGAATCCAACTGACTATTTGCCAGGAGAAAACTACCTGATTGTAGTCACTTAAAGATCTTTCATTCCAGAAACAACTCTTGAAAATAACAAATGCATTTCCTCAATATGGCTGTTGTACAGTTTTCTACCACACACCAATTTTGAGAGGGAAAATGGGAGCTCTGAGCTCATATGCAGCAAATAAAACATCTCTTCTTGTGATCTCTCCTCTGCTAAAGTATGAAATTGTCATAAAGTAATTTGTTTTGTGCTTGTGACTAATTTTTGTGCTGAGGCCTCAGGTGTAAATAAAACAGCTAACTGATTTTTAAAATATGGAATTCATTTTGGTTGATTGCTGTATAATAAACATCCTATTTTTTAAGCAGACAGTAGAATTTAGGGATATAAATTCTAAAAAGTCCAGGCTAAGCTACAGCTTTGCGTAGAATATGTGTTTTGATCTTGTTCATGCTATTTTTTGTTTTCTGCTTCTTTTGCACATAACAAACTTCTGTTACAGTTTTGTCTAAAGTGAATTGTCTGTTGTTTATTATTCTGTTTTTTGTTTTTATACTGAAAATATAAATATAATATTGAAAAACAACTAGGAAATGCAATAAATAAAAATATGACAATTTCATGGCATTTAACAGAATCACTGTTAAAATATGTTTTGTTTTCGAAATTAAAAATAATAAATTGGGTTCACCAAACAGAAGCATTTAGTTTCAGAATCAAATACTTGTGCCAAAGCAAATTTGCATGTTTATTTTTTCTTTTATCTGAAATTTTTATTATTTTGATTTTAGTTGGGGAAGTTCTAGAGATGTTTGGTTCAACATTCTCAAAAAAGAAAGCAAATATTCTCACTGCAAGCATTTCACATCACTACACTCAAGTCTACAGCCACATATGAGATCAGTCCTACTGGATTGGCTTCTAGAGGTAAGTATTGAAATAAGATTGTAAAACAGCACAGAGGGAATAGCATAGTGTCCAAGAATCTTAAGCATTTAATTTGTTTACTTTTAAAATATGTATTTTCCTTAAGTTAAAGCACCAGTTTTAAATTAAGGATTTAACATTACTTCTAGAACTTCAGTAAATAATATTAAAAGAGAAAGGTGGATTTTACTATCAAATCTGAAAGATATCAAAGTAGCAAGAAAAAAAGATGTTTTACGAACTTCACCCACCTGTTTGCTTGACTTGTCTCCTTAAACTACATGCATCAGCAAGTCATCTATAAAGAAATACTTGCAAACTTGCAACTTTAAATGTTTCATATATCAGAAGTCATTGTGTGATTGAGGAATCAAACCTGCATATATAGGATTTCATGACACACACACACACACATATGGTTCCAACCCCAGATATCCTTATTTTACATGTGAAGAATTATTAGAACAAAATCAAGCAAAAATATTTTTCTACCTTATTAACTTTTATTTAAAATTAAGGGTATATAATATCAAAATGAAATTTTTACCATTCAAAATGTTGTTTGCTTTGCATTTCATTACAGGTATGTGAAGTATACACACTTCATAGAGAAACATTTTATTTGGCCCAAGACTTTTTTGATAGATTCATGCTGACTCAGAAGGACATAAATAAAACCATGCTTCAGCTTATAGGAATCACAACCCTGTTCATTGCTTCCAAGCTTGAGGTAAGTAGAGGCATGTGATACATTACTATAGCTACTTGGTTGTACTTAGTATTGGGGTAGAATTAAGGGGTTCCCATCTGTGTTTGAGATCAGATAAAATAGTATTTTCTGAAAGAAAAAGTATTTCAGAAAACTTCCTGAAAATATCCAAATGATTCCCCTTTCATAGACTAGGAATATTTTTGACCTAAGCTCACTAAAAACAGCACATACGGTCAGCTCCTTAAGATATCCTGCTAATTCCTTTTTTTTTTTCATTTGGAAAGATAGTGCATGTGAAACGTATTACCATGTCATATTACTCAGTATATGGACACTCATTTAAGTTAAATAATATAGATTTCTAGAGATTTGGAAAGCTGGTACAGTTTAGGAATAGATATCCTAGCATAGCCGATAGTTATTTGTAGATTGACTTTTTTTATTTGCAAGGTTAGGAAAGTTTTGAACCAGGGACAGGAGAATTACCAATGAATTTCTGACACAGCTGGGATTGCATAGGAGCACTGCTATTTTACACAATAGATTGTATCTATGTAGACAATTATGTTTCCTATGGGAAATTAAAAAAAAAATCAGTAATTGAATTGAGCTCCCAAGCTATAAAACTAAACTATATAGTTATACTGTCTAGGAATCTAGAAAACTATGATCATCAGTTCTGCAAAGTCTGTTTTAGCACTATTTTTTTCTTTTTTAAAGGAGATATATGCTCCTAAACTGCAGGAGTTTGCCTATGTTACTGATGGTGCTTGCAGTGAAGATGACATTATAAGGATGGAATTAATTATACTAAAGGTAACAAAACTGGGAATGTAACTATTTGAGCTCTTCTTTCTGGAACTGATATACCAGGAATTAATTTACCAACGTCTTAATCTGAACTGCTTTTAAATACTGCTTTATGAATGCTATGTCTTCTTGTCTTAAAGTTGGATATTATTAATCAGCTGGGAAACATCCTCTTTAAAATAAAAGTGAGTTATTTTAAGCATAGTTATTTTTTCCAGCCTAATAGCTGATGGAAGAAAAATTAACCGTGTTATTGAGATAAAGAAGAGTTAGGTCTAGGAATTGCTCATGCTTGGTAGCTATATTAAAGGAGTATATGAAGCTGGAACAACTTTTGCTTTTGAGATTATTCACATTACTCTTATCACAGGACCGTTTATTTGGCTTGTTCAGAATGGGATCCCTTTAATGGATTATTTCCAAAGTAGGACTTGACAGAAATTACCATTTTTTTTTCAGGCTGAGAGATGCCCTTAGCTTTTGAGTAGAATTCTACTCTAATAGTCATGGTCCGAAATGTCTGAGGTTCAGACAAATAAATGAATGAACCAGTTGATTGTGTGCTTTAACTGAATATACATTTAACTAACATACTGTAGTTAAATCCCCATATATTTAATAATTTTCTCATGGTCTCATATTCAGTTATAAATCTGTGGTAAATTTCAGGGGAAATCTAGAGACTTTGGAGGTCTCATGTAGATATCAGTTGTTCTAGTATTTCTGGTTGTACAGTTGACCTATGCAAAATGCTTTGATTTGAAAGGTCATCCCTTCCACTAACACTACACATTGAAAAATTAGCATGCTGTCAAAGATGAAAATGAGAACTTATTTATCAATGACATAATAAAGAACGCTACCTCTTCTGCTCTTTGTGAGACTAAAATAACGGAAGCTTATTTCCTTAGAAAATATATGCTGCAGATATCACACAATTTGAAAGCTAAACCACTGCAATAGACAGCCCTATAAATATTATGTTTTAATATTTGTAGGCTCTTAAGTGGGAGTTGTGTCCAGTGACAGTAATCTCCTGGCTGAATCTTTATCTTCAAGTGGATGCAGTGAAGGATGCTCCCAAAGTGCTGCTACCTCAATATTCTCAGGACAAATTTATTGAAATAGCACAGGTAGGTTTCTATTTGAGCATGCATGGCATGTAAAGCTGGGAAAACAAATGATATTACTAACAGTAAAACTACTGTCATTCTAGATAGCATTAGGAATGTAGGACAGGAAGCCATAATATGGAATTGCTTTATGCTCTTATCTATGAGGTTAACCATGTTTACTTTATTCTAAATCTTAAAGAGATTTTACAGCAGTCAGCAGTTGTAAAATATTCTTTAAATGCACAGCATATTGAATTCTTGTAGTGTAGATGCAAAAAAGAACCAGTTTTAACTTTCTTTGGAGTGTGACAAAGAAAGATAGCATCACCTGTTGATCTCCATTTATTACACCAGCTATAATTGTAATTCATAACTATATGAAGTATTTACAGGTAGATTTTTTTGTTTGATTTGCATCAGATATACAAATGTTCTTGACGACTTCATAGTAAAAGCGAGTAATTCCCTATCCAAAAGAAGAAAGCTGGGAGACAGCTTTACACTAATTTAGTTAAGATACTAAAAATAAAACTTTTGGCTCAAAATACCTTAATTCTACATTTTGATCTCTGGATCTCAAAGAGCAGAGAAGACCTGCTAGTCTGAAATCTGTTTAACCTTGAAGTAGCACTCATATACAGTAGGTTTCAACTTAATGCAGATTCATAATTTAATTCAATAAATCTAGATAGATTTAATTCAATAAACTAAAAACTAAGAGAATAGATAAGTGGATAGAAAATCTAAGCCTCCAATCAAATTGCAGACTACTCTAGGTGGGAAAGCAAAACAGCCGCTTGACTGGACTTTGAAGCATGAAAGTCCTCAGCCACAATGAGCTGCTGTCTGGTACTCAGCGTCAATGTATAAAAAGACAATTACCATCAGCTTTGCATGGGAAATTAATGCTTGATAGGGAGGCAGACCCACAGCACAAATATAGGCTATGTATTAGATGCAGATCTAATGAAACAGTAAATCTGAGTTTTTCTAATATAAGAATTGTGGGAAAGATACTATAGATCTTATACTGAGCTTATATTGAGCAACAGTTGATGCATTGTGATATTTGTAAAGTTCTTTCTAATGATATGTATGTCATTCCACAGCTTTTAGATCTCTGTATTCTAGATGTCAATTCTCTGGATTTCCAATATAGGATATTGGCAGCTGCTGCCCTCTGCTATCATACCTCAGAACTCATAGTAAAGAAGGCTTCAGGTATGGTAAACTATGAATAATTGTTTTTCTTTTCACTTTTGAAAGTTAATGTATGTGAGTCTGCAACTGCCATAAGACATTGAAGGGCACAATGTTTAATAAATTTGGCATATTCATGACATGACCAAAAAAGTGATGAATTATAGTATCCCCCCCACCCTATTGTATGTGTTTTCTCAGTTAATTGAAGAGTGAGCAGGTATATCATCTAGAGCAGGGCTGTCAAACTTGCAGCCCGTGGTCCAGATGTGTCATGTGCTGGTCATGCCCATGCCCGGTTTAGTGAAGGGGGGAAAAATTGCAACATGTTATATGATGGTGTGAGTTTGACACCTCTGTTCTAAAGAAATGGCATCTAAATTTTCAACACAATACTTTTTTTCATCCCAAGACTTCTTGCTTTCTGGGGCCTTGCCTCATCCATCTTATTTTCATCCTCTATTTCCTTCTTTTTCAGCCACACATTAAAGTAATAGATTTCTTCTATGATTTCCATGGCCAATTTTCATTTCTATTTTAGTCATGATTAAAATATTGTTAGTATGAATTGGGGAATCATACAATAAGATTCTGTGCCTCTCTTTTTGAAAAATATCTATTCTTCTGTTGCTTTGTTTTCTCTCTTTTGTTTTGAACATTCATTGGAGAAAACCATGTGAAGAACGAGGGGAAAATATGGCTATACAGCTATCTATTTTCCATTCTTTTGTCCTCTTGGATAGTCTCCTTGCTCTGCTCACCAATATGCAATAATTTCATATAGAATTCTTTATTGGCCAAGTGTGATTGGACACACAAGGAATTTATCTTTGGTTCATATGCTCTCGGTATAAAGAAATAAAGAATTTTTTTTTTGATGTGTTGGCAGGCTAGATATTGGTGGGTGGAGATTGCTAAAAGACGACTCTGAAGCAACACTGACCTGCACTTATAGTGACTAAGATGCTTCTGTGTAAGAGCAATGCAAAAGCTTCTTCCAGCCTTGCAAGTTAACAGAAGTAAAAAATAAACAGGAGGCTTTGAGACATTAGTATGTATCAGATGTCAAATATTTCAGGTCGCTACAATAAATCATTTCACTTTGTTTTTAGGCTTGGACTGGGCTAATATTGCAGAATGCGTTGAGTGGATGGAACCATTTTTCAAAGTAGCAAAAAAAATACCAGTGAAATTGAAAAATTTCAAGAAAATTGCAGTAGAAGATAGACACAACATACAAACCCATACAAATTATTTGGATATGTTGGTAAGAATGAATTTTTCCTCTTTAAATGTGTTTGGTCTTCCATTGTGTTTATACTTTCTTGGAATTAGACTACTTTATATCTTTCCTAACTAATGTAGTTATTTGCTACTAGTATGTGTTTTCCTATGGTTCTAAGATGGCAAAAACCATCTACCATGGTCTGGACAACGCCTAGAACACTGGGGTGAGGAGTACCTGAAATCTAAAGAACAGTAGTTGAACTAGTCACGAACAAAAGGGTTGTCAGCAGAAAATGTTAAGACTATATGATCATCTGTGGAGACTTCCAGCTTCAGGTCCAGCTGCTGACAAAGCATGCAATGATTTGGCTAGCATTATGAATTTTAAACTAGCTGCTGATTTAATAATGCCTAAATGATGACTTATTAATTTGACTACCATGACATGAAATTATTTTTGTTAGGAATGATCATCAATAGGCAGCTTATAATAATTCTGAGATATGTGAAAGCCAGTGTGGTGGTGTTGTGAAAATGTTGGCCAAAATCCAATGAGACCCAAGTTAAAGTCTCAGCCGCGGAAGCTCTCAGTGACTTTGGACCACTCACTCCCTTTTGGCCCAACATACCTTGCACAGTGATTATTTCACCTTTCCAAAGAAGTGACACAAAGAGGCTAGGAAGATTTGCCCACGCCCCTTTCATTACAATAATTTGTTCTTTTTATTGAATAGGATGAAATTAACTATGAAGTAGCGGTACCCAATCAGCTATCACCGGTATCTACGGGAGGAATAATAACTCCTCCAAAGAGCTCTGAAAAGTGAAAATTCTGTGTGCAAAGACTGGGATCTCTGTTAAGACTGAATAAACACACAGTTTTCACACATGATGTGGCTGAGAACACTATCAGGATGCAATTGAAGGACATTCACATGCAGCTGGCCTGGATCTTTGACATTTGAAGCCCAACGAGGCCTACAGAAATTGGATTTCTGATTAACTAAATTCATAATTAACTATGGATTTTTAACTTAAAGCCGTCTTAAGAAACTTTTAATTTTTTTAACAGATGCAAATGAATTGGTCAAATTTAGTTATTTGTGAATTTAATTGAACTGTTTCACCAATTTTCTATTGGTGTATGCTGGTTTTGCATAGGATAAAACATTCTGACCTGAGTGAGGAAATCTGAATCTATGGACTCAACAAAGTGAGTCACTTTTCAGCTTGCACATCAGTGCAGCCACAAAATAAAAGCCTTTTTATTAACCTTTTTAACCTAAGGTTACTAAGCCAATGTGCCTACTGCCATACACTTATTAGTGTTAACTAAGGAATGGTAACAAATTGCCTTAATATAATAAAGCATGAGTAGGGAATACAAAGACTGAAAAACTTTACTTTTAGAGGTAAAGAAGCAGTTTAAGAATTTTCCACTTAAACTGGAACATCTTCAGTGAACAGCTGCCATATCCTACCTCTTTCCTCATGAAGTGCTACTATATATTCTATAAACTAGCTGACTACAATGCAAGAGAAACAAAGATTGGATTGCAATAAGGACAGCTTGAATGCAAAGGAGAGCTACATTCTGAATAGTCGGCCATTCTTCATTACAACTTGCATCTGTTTGTCCACATGCAATATACAGCTAAACTAATTCTGTATACTTGTGAAAAATGAGGAATTTTATGTTTTATAAATAGGACAATACCACAGTATGTTTATAAATATGTATTATAAAAATGCTCATGTTAAATAAAGTGTTGAAATATCTTGCAATGGACACTTTTTTTCTTACATTGCAATGGAAAGTAAGTTTTTAAAAGTAAAGCTTTGCCATTGCTTGAAGAAACTTCTTTTTTCGTCGCTGAGCAGCAAGTTGAAGTACTTCTTCTGGGTTGCTAGAATTCAGTTCGGTCTGCCCAATAGCTTTAATCTATGTGTCCAAATATCAACAAAAACTTAGGTTAGTAAGTTCTTATTCACAGATTATGGCAATGGGGGAAAAGGGTGATTTTTTTAATGTAATGGTTTCACACACAGACTACTGCAATATCTTAGAAATTCCTTTCAATATAAGAAACTAAGAACTTACGGCTATCTGTTTCTTGTCTGTTTCGCCTCGCTTGTGATGAAGATCTGAAACACCGTTTAGGAAATTCCAGGAAAGAGTCATCTAAATTCTTATTAGAAACAGTTTCCTTGTACCTTCTGTGAGCCTAATTCTTCCTCTGGCAAAATGAGCAAGGTCAAGGTCCTAATCTTTTAAAATGTATCTTTTTTTAAATAGAGAAAGGATTTCCTTATTTTGTACTATCTCCCTGCTACACTTATAAATCCAATTACCATTACCAGTTAAATAGCCAATTACTAAAGCCATTCTGGTTGCAAATCAATCCCTTTTTAAAATAAAAGGATACATGTCAAGTATTCCAAGATAGTAATATCCCATATATAGTCATAATAAGAATCCATAGCATCATGGCTGAAAAACAGGGTTTCAGTTATTTTTATGCCATTTATATGTGTTTATTTGGTAAATTAAACTCTAAAAATCTGGTTTACCTGTTTTGCTCCTGAAGTGCTTTAAATGCAGTTTTATAATCTACCTCTCGAAGAAACTGGCACAAAATTGCTACCTGGAAGAATAATGATTTATTAATATATAACTTATCATGATTCATACAATAATGCTGCACTCCAGATGAATGCAGTACAGGCCTGTTTTGGTAGTATTTATCTCTTCACAATTTTCCCAATTAATAGATGATATATATTCTTACCTGTGTATGGCAATTGAGAATAGAACAGCATTTTATCATTCGTTTAATCACCTATAAAGAAATATGCAAATTAAAGAAACAACAACTTATCCATTTACCTGATACAGCTACCTAAATGGAAAACAATGAATACAAGTTATATTGCTTAACAATTGTTTTCTGCTTCACTATTGATAGCATAAGCAAAAACCAACTCTTAGAAACCAAACACATCTACCAATGTTCCATTGACTTTACTTGCTATAAATTGTTCCATTATTATCTTGGCTTCTACTCTAGTTAGAATTACTGTAGAAAGCCAACTTCTGGAAATGCCAAAAGTATTGAAGAATCTTCTGTATCACATCTGAATATAAAACAGCTTAATATACTGTTGGTACTAAAAGGCTCAAGGTGACAGAAAGATACACTGTACAGTGCCAGGTTGCAAAATATTAAGCCTTCTAATTAATTATCAATACTTGCTGGGTTTACTATGTAATATCAACAATCAAAGCCTGGAATACATTCAAGTGTACATTCAAAGAGAAATGTCTGACCTCTAGAGCATTCCTAGAACACCTCTGCAGGTCAGATTATCTGCCCCAGCATGAAGTAGGCAATGGACACTGGGCTGTTCTTGTTCTCCCATCGATCACCTGATTGTGCTACTAACAAGCACCAAAGCAAGTCAGATCTGATGCACCCTGAACCTGGCCGACTGCTCTCAAGGTGAAATGGCTATTATAGCACTAATACAACTAATTTAAGGATGATTTAAGGATGTCTAATGGATGGGCTGGAAGTGAAATAAAGATAGGAAAAACTATGGTGGAGTGAGGGGAAGTGTTCATACTGTAATTTTGATATATATGGGGAAATGTCATTGAATGAGCAATTCCAAATAATGCACTATTCTAAGTTCACTGCAGTAGGATAGATGATAAAAATGTCATAAAATAAGGAATTTGAAGTGCCCATGTTTAGAATGCTGAACTTTAATCAGTGGTCCACTTTAATACAAAGCTTGTATTGTAGAGCAGCCCAGATAATCACAGACCTCTGTGTGTGTCTTATATGTCTATATATTCATTGTATACTGCTATCTAAACTCATCACTCACCTGATCAGTATATACATCAGGTGGCACCAATTTAGTGAAGAAATCTGAGCATACTGCTCCTGCCTGAAGATAGTAGTGAAGTGCAGCAGAGTATTGATTAGTTGCTACATTAGAGATGGAGAAGACAAAAAAAGTTAATGATTTCATCTAGTGGTCATATTCACATGGAACACGAAGTTAAATATTTTTAACTTCCAGATTTGTTAAATAATCGACAATGACCCAATTTATGCATAATGATATGGCTCATCATGATAACCCCAAGATGCATTACACAACAGCTTAACATTTGTTGTGAATTAGGCTGGATTTTACAAGTTAGTTCGAATCCTACACTGTCCTCTCTACCAACAATGTTTGACTAAGATGGACAAATTAAGGCAAAATATTCTGACAAGAGAAAAAGAAATAAAAGTTTTCAGCCTTGGACTCAAAGTGACAGTCCTATATATATATATTTGTTTTTTTGAGGTTTTTGCGGGTATTCGTATGTGGATCTTTGGTTATTCGGGTTTTCTCCCGCGTAAAATTGGAAGTATCTAGGCGACGTTTCAATGAAGTCTTCATTCATTCAAGACTTTGTGTCTTCGGCTCTGTGCTTCTCGGAGTAATGTGAGCTTGCAGCTGCTTCTTCCTTTTAACTGCTAGTAGAAGTGTGACTTGATTAGGTGAGGGGCTTTGGCTGTGTTCTGATTGGTTTGGGGTGTGTTCTCATTGGTTGGGGCTTGGCTGTGTTTCTGATTGGCTGGGGTATGTTCTTGGTTGGGGCTTTTGGCTGTGTTCTGATTGGTAGGGGGGTTGGCTGTGTTCTGATTGGCTGGGGGGTGTGTCTGTTCAGGTGGGGGCTTGGTTGTGCTCAGGTTAGTCTTAGTTGCCAGGGGATTTGAACTGGTGAGCTGTGATCCTGTTGTTTGGCTTCGTGGTCGTGCCACATCTTTATGATGGGCGTCCGTTCGCTTCATGTATGGGCTGGAGGGTTTGAAGCGGATATGTGGCAGCTGCGGTACGGCTTCTGGTCCGTGGTCGTGTCTCATCTTCTGTGTGGGTGTGAGTCTGGCTTTCTACGTGCAAGTGTGGTGGTAGCATCAAAACGCCCACACTGCATGAATAAAACGAGATGATACCTCTGCTACCAGCATTTGGAAACCCACCCTCATTAACAAACGAGTACCTAACATGAAGAATGACACCAGACCGACACCCACAAGGGCCACAACAAGATGCTACCACCACACTTCCACATAGAAAGCAGACTCACACAAGATGCTACCACCACATATATATGTTTGTTAAGTTTTTGGGGGTATTCATATGTGTGGTATTCAGCTTTGTTCAGGTATTTTCCCATGTCATTATAGTTGTGCTTTTAAAGTTGTAGCAACGTTTTGGCAGAATCTCATCTGCCATCATCAACCTTCTATAAGTGTTCGTCTGTGAGTCAGACTTTCACAGACTTTCACATAAAGCAGAAACGGCCCTTGGTGAAAAAAAGTTTCCCTTGAAAAAAAACTCAAACCAGAAAAAAAAAAAACGAAAACAACAATACACAAGCTGATGATGGCAGATGAGATTCTGCCGAAACGTTGCTACAACTTTAAAAGCACAACTATAATGACATGGGAAAATACCCAAACAAAGCTGAATACATACTTGTAAGTAACCGCGAAAACCTAAGAAAACATATATATATATATATATATATATACATATACATACACATACATATACACACACACACATATATATATATGCTGATATACTGCAAAACTTATATATAAATGGACAGAAACAGGCTTAACTCTACTTACCAAAATAAATATCTGCCTGAGTGATCAACCAGAAATGATTGTTTGAATTTATAGTGAGTGCATAGCTGACTAGTTCTTTGACGGTGACAGCTACTGCTTCAAAATCTACTGATGACTGAAAGCTGAAATTAGAAAACATAATTATTAGGAGTTGTATTTAAAACTATGATGTGGTTAAAATCTGTTTTAATAAAAATATTTATATAATTCTATGTACTCCTCCATGCCCTCTTTAGTAATGTTACACTTAAAGGACAGAGTTCTAGACAAAAATTGGCCCCTTCACTGCTACAAACATAAGCTTCCTTTTCTGTTTTCTATTGGTTACGGAAATGATTGCACTCTAAATGTATTTCTTTATGACAGCCCCACTGAGATAGAAAAAGTTTCTCTGTTAATCTGAAATGACCAATGGAGCTTTGCATGGGGCTCTGAGCAAAGAAATAACCTGTACAGATCTGAAGAAACAAAAATACATTTCGTTGTATTTATAAATAGAGTTGGACAAACAAAATTCCTTACTTTGGAAAAGATGATGGCCAGATGGAAATATACTCTGCTGTGACATTATTCACAATTAATTCCTAAAAAAAAGGAAAAATATTATATAGACACACATACAGTCAAGATAAAATAAGTAAGAGAATTCAAAAAGCACAGAGGATGATTTATGATAAAAGAGAATACTGCACTTACATGATTGTTATGAAGCTTGACAAACAAGGATAATATTGTTGTCAAAACCACAGGTTCCTATTAAAACATTGAGAAAACATGAGCTTATATAAAATAACATTTCCCATGAAGTTCAGATTTTCTAGGCAAATTTTTGCCATGCAGATAGTCCTCATTTAACAACATGTTCAGTAAGCATTTGAAGTTATGTTGGTGCCGAATAAGACAAGCAGCTCCTATGATTATCTTTTGGGACCTTCATTGCCATCTTCTAAACAAAGTCGGTGGGGCAGCAAACAAGGGGTTGCAAATGGTGATCACATGATGTTGTCCTAACAATAGTGCGTGATGCACTTAACAACAATAACCCAAACTGCACTGTAAGTCATATGATGTCACTCAGCAATAGAGTTGCCAGTCCCAATTACTGCTGTTAAATAAGGACTACCTATAATGATTTAGGTTTATCGTTTATCTTAACTTTACTGTTATTATTAATTATCTTAACCTTAGTGGTTTATCTTCATGCCCACTAGACTACAGGTCTAGTATTAACTACCTTAATTTGCTCCCAAATAATTCTCTAAAAGTTATCTTGGATACAATACTACGTACAATTTGCTGGGGTCCTTTTTATGCAAAATTGTTTTAAATTAATTTAAATAAATTAAATTTATTTAATTAATTTAATTAAATTAATTTTAAATTAATTGTTTTAAATCAATTTTCACATTTCTCAAATTACAGTAACTATATTTTAAAATATTTTATATTAACTCATTAACAATGAAAATGATGTCCTTTAGAACAGTGGTCACCAACCAGTGGGCTGGGGACCGCTGGTGGTCCGCAAGAAAAATTTGGTGGTCTGCAGAGAAATGTCACCCCCAAAGCAATTAATCCAGGCTGCGCAGGAACACAAGGCTATGCTGCCCACATGGCCACAAGGCTTGTGTCATTTGCATTGCAAACAACACAAGGTAGTGAGAAGGGGGAAAGGGCAGGGGTGGGACTTGCTCCACTCACCCCATGTGCCTTGCCTGGCCACTGGACTGCTTCTTTCTGCTTTTTTCTTCTTCTGCTTTTGTCTGCACATGAGGGAAGCAGCAAAAGTCTTTCTTTCTCTCCCCCAAACTCCGCCAGAAATGAGTCTTTGGTATGTTTTATGTACATCCCGCTCCAAGAGGCTGTGCCAGCAAAGACTCATTTCTGGCGGAATTTGGGGAGAGAAAGAAAGACTTCTGCTGCTTCTGCTGCTTACTTTGCATGAAGCCAAAATTCTCTCTCTCTCTCTTCCCGAGAACAGAGCTGGAGACGGTATCCTGCAATCCCAAATAAAGAATGATCGATCGGTAGGAAAATTGGGTGGGGAATTTTCCTGCAGACTTTCTTTGGGATTTTCCCAGGGTCTATGGTCCCCGGGATTTAAAATTATGAATGTGGTGGTCCTGGAGGTCCAAAAGGTTGGCGACCCCTGCTTTAGAAGGCCATATAATTGATGAAATCAGACTTATATCCCAGTCCTGCCACTCAGCTATAGGACAACTTATTCCCATTGTTAGTACGGCAAAAAATGTTTCTGACAAGTGTAGTATGAAAATCACTTTCTTAATTAGAATATTTTTGTTTAGCGTCCTTTTAGCAATAGGGTGTTCATGGGATATAACCCCAAAAATAGACATGATGTTATGGTGACACACATAGGAAAAAGGCAAAGTTTTGGTCACATCAGTGTAGTCGCCACTAACTTATAGTGTAGTCTGACTATACCCAGCAGGGATCACTGTTCAGTAGAAACAGGTTCTTATGCTTTAACATAAACTCAAGGCCCACGGGCCAGATCTGGCCCACGGGTGCTTAAAATCTGGCCTGTGGAGCCGGCCTGGAAATAGCAAAGGCCTGGCTGGTGATGCCTCTGGCAGCCAAAATGGGGCGTGGGGGGTGCACACGCAGTTTTTGGCCTGCAATGGACTCCTGCAGCACTCTGCTGGCCAAAATGAGGTGCGGGAGGTGCCTCCCCTATGCCCTGTTTTGGCCGGCTGGGTGCTAGAGGAGGCATCCGTCCCATCTTCCCCCCTCCTCCAGTCAGCCCGCAGAAAACTACAATGGTGAACCGGCCCTTGAAGAAATCCAGTTTGACACCCCTGCTTTAACACATTTATAATCTTTAACTCCAAACTCACCCGCAATTTTTTGATGAATGATAATAACTCATTCCTAAAGAGAAAATGTTTGTTTAATGTACTGACTTATTATTAGATTAGGTTTATAACTTTTTTTCTAGAAGAGTGAAACAATGGAAAATATTTTAATACAGATCTAATCAATATTTGGAACCTCAAAAGGAGCAGCAAAAACAAAGCATACTCAAATAGTAAGGAGAAATGGCAAGACCTGACAATATACATAAAACATACCAAAATATTGAAATATCTCCATACTTTCTAATGAGGACGTTCTTAATGGTAATTCATGCCCCTATCCTCAACCTAAATTTTCTCTTCCA
Source organism: Laticauda laticaudata (assembly GCA_004320025.1). Classification (NCBI taxonomy): domain Eukaryota; kingdom Metazoa; phylum Chordata; class Lepidosauria; order Squamata; family Elapidae; genus Laticauda; species Laticauda laticaudata. The sequence continues at coordinate 96,454 of BHFT01017491.1, read as the reverse complement.
AAAGCAACCACCATTCTGAAGAGTATTTATTTCACTGTGACTTTATCGTTTTTACGTATGTTTGTACTTCAAAAAAATTCTCCAGAATATGTCTATCTACCTGTCTTATCAGCTGCCTTGTTTTGGCTCCAATCTTTCAGTGCTCATCACCTGAGTTTGCTATTTGTGAAAAAATTCCACTGTTGCTAGAATTATTCTGTTTACAATGTACAAACAAAATCATTAAATATTATGCAAATATGGTACAAGCTATGTATTTATTTTCTATATTGCATAGAACTTACCCTCAACAATTTTAGGAAGCTACTTTTATTTTATTCTGAAGAAGCTCAATTAGAAGTAAATTAGATATTCTTTGAAAATTTAACTACAAACAAGATCTTTCTATGAGGACCCAGATTGTTGTTGGGGGCAATATGCTGACTCTGCAAAACGCTTGGAGAGGGCTGTAAAGCACTGTGAAGTGGTATATAAATCTAATGTGATGACCCAGGGTGGGATACAGCAAAGTCACAAAAATAGGTGAAGTCCTTTTCATTCCTTCAACTTTTCCTCCAAGGTCCAATTATCTTTGACTGGAGAAAAAACTCCCCCACAAACAGTTGTGAAAAGGAAGAAATTCCATTCAAACTCAAAATACATATAAATTATAAATAGGAAAAACAAAACAAATGACACTGAAGCAATTAATGAGGCAAGGCAGGATAAGGGTTTGAAGATGTCCACGGATATCAAAATTCATACACTGGGAAGGACTTGCCAGAACCAGATAAGAACTGACAGACTAGAATTCATGCTTTGCTTCCAGCACTTGGCCATGCGCAGTTTGTCCTTTTAACCAGTCCTCACAACTGTAGCCTGTGAAGGGGATCAGGGTTCTTTCCTCCCCTGTAGACCACGCCATTCACGTTTCTCCCTTATCCGCTCCTCCCTATGTGCCCTAGGGTGAAGAGGGGATGGGCCTGGGTCTTCCTCTGAATGCCCAGCCGGCCGACTCCAACAGGGGCATGACATCTAAGTGCTATTGCTATTAGATATAGAATAATATCATGATTACAACATTTAGGGATGTAAGAAAATTGTAACAGTTTACCTGTACATAATGCCTAATGTCGATTCTCTCTGCTTTATCAAACTCACTCTGCCATCATTCCCTCTTTTGTGTTGGTGGGATACACTGCATATTTGTACAACAATCTCCCAAAGGTCTGTAGCTGCCCACCTGCCTTCTTTTGGTCCAGGAAGATCTTGACTTGTGGCAGCCAAAAGCTGGCCTAACTAAGCAAAAAAGAAGAAAGTCTTTGAATGCATTAATCTTATTTCTTCCAGCAATCTATCCCTATTGGAACTTAGTATTATTCAAGTTAATACTAAAATCATTAGCCAGAAATATGCAGGATACTTCAAAAGAATACATAGGTCCAGATAATTGTCCAGAAAAGCCATGCTCATCACAGTGCAGATATTTCTGAAATTCAGAAGTTCAAATGCAGTTAAGGGCCTGAATAGGGAACTTCTGATATTAAACAAATAGTCTAAAGCTCCCAACGCATCTCAATTATTCAGAATTAATTATAGAGTTCTCTGATTTTGCTAATTTTGGACTATTGTATTATTATTCTTATAAAACTAAAATAATTCAGATTTTGGCCAGGCAAGATTCTTACTATATATATAAAAGCAACGGTTTCCCCTGTCCTGTTGTGTCTGATTCTAGGAGGCAGTGCTCATTTCCATTTCTTGGTGGAGGGAGCCAGAATTGTCCAAGGACGGTTCCCTGATCATGTGGCCAGCATGTCTATAATCAAAGTGCATGGAACAGTTACTTTCTCACCAAAGTGGTACCTCTTTATCTACTTGCATTTGCATGCTTTTGAACTGCTAGGTGGGCAGGAGCTGGGGCAAGTAATGGGAGCTCATTCTGTCACATGGCACTCAGGTCTTGAACCCTGCCTGCCAGCTGACAAGCTCAGCATCTTTAACTGCTGAGTCACCATGTCCCCAATATGTATATACTTGATGTTATATGGTACAAGCTATCCTACCACAAAATTAATTGTGAATGGCCATAGAGAAATGTTATTTGCAAATGCAAATATTTTACCAAGCAGGGTAGAAATAAGTAGATAGAAAAAACAAGGACTCAGGGAAAACAAGTTAAAGGAATGCATAATATTTGGATCAGAAGAGTGCTTTTGATCTGGCACGAAGTCCCCTCCGTCTATGAGATGACTGCTTCCAGTGACATACTTGTGAATTCACACCGAAAAAAGTGCACCTTCTTTTAAGATACCAGTGACAGCCTAGATCTGAATTACCATTGCTCACTTTGGATCGGACTACTGAATACTGCTAGGAGACTACACCTTAACATATGCAGCAAACAAGTTAGAACTTAACATATACAGCAAACAAGTTCAGGATTCCTCAAGTAATCAATACAAAACTATGCCTTACCTTCACATAAGGATTAGTCTGTACCAATGAATGTGGAACGTGCATGGTTAAGTACTCGCTCTCCTGCCAGTTTAACAAAAAGGCAACACATTCCTCTGCTACAACCTGTCGAAGAGGAATATCTACAATGGATTTTAAAACAGGAACTGATCAGATGGTTCTTTACAAAAATTACATCCTTGAAAGTTGAAAGCAATTAACAAGCTATCGAAAACTTCCTTGCTTTTAAGAGAACTCTATGGTTTATGAAGTGGGAAATAGGGAGGAGGAGGAAAGTGCCAAGACAGAACATGTGGGTTAGAGAAGCAATACCAATTATTTGTTTGTGGCTCATGAGCCATAAGCGGGAAATCTTGAATATGCAATTCTCTGTATGGCTGACCATCAATCAGCATTAATGTAGCATTACAACTGGCCAGCAGACAAAAATGCAATTGTAAGAACTATAACTGATAATAATACAATTGTAAATTGTAAAGATTGATAACTCTTAATAGAGCCAGTTTGGTTCAGTGGTTAAGACACCAGGCTTGATAGAAGGAGACTGTGAGTTCTAGTCCCATCTTAGCCATGAAAGCCAGTTGGGCCAGTCACTCATTCTCAGCCCAACCCATTTTACAGGGTGGTTGTTGTTGTGAGGAATAGAAGTTGTGTTTGCTACCTTGAGTTATTTATAAAAATAATAATAATAAAGGTGGGATATAAACAAATAAATTATTCCCAAAGATGGAAATCTTGCCATGTACTTAACCTGAAGGTTCTTACCAGGCACCCTCATTTCTAAATATCCCCGAACTCTGCTAATCAAGTCAGAGGGAGGACGTTCTCCGGAAAGTCCTACTCCTGCTTCATGGGTATAAATGTCCAAAAGTAGCATTTCATTCAGCATAACTTGGCGCAACTTCGGAGAAAACTCAGTCACAAGTTCAAGACAGGCAGCAAAAAGTTTCTTGGCATGGACAAAATCCTGCAACAAAAAGCAACAGGTTTTTGTTGTTGTTGTTGTTGTCACATTTATAAACAATTAGTAATGATGAGATATTATAGCAGAAGACAGGTACTTGTGGCATTTTACATGCTAAGTTTTGTACAATACACCTACTTGTTACAATTAAATGAAATTTAGTTCTAAATTTCTCTTGCATTCAAGAGGTATCTGACAAGTCATATGTCTTTCTTAGCATATGCTGATATATTTAAAAAATTGAAACCAACAACTACAGAACTAAGAAATGAGGCATGAGAAAAATAAGAGAAATAAACAAGTAATCTTTAAAATATATTTAACCTTTCACACTATACACACACATAGTCAGTATATACATGTAATAAGATAAGATTTTTTCCATATTTTAATCATAAGTCAAAATACTATTATGACATTTTAATAACAAGACAATTTTTCTTTGTGGCCTTTCAGAATACCAATAAGCAATCTTTCTCACCTTAATTGTACTGCAATGTAGTCCTTTTGCCATCAAGATGTAGACTAAATCTCTAGTTAAATTATCTTTAATTCCTAGGATAACATTGCCATAAACATTTGGAACTTCCCACTAGAAAAAAATATACATATATTATATTTTTACATATTATAAGTATTACATTACATTACATTACATTACATTACATTACATTACATTACATTACATTATGTTATACATTACATTATATTACATTACATTCTTCATCTTTAAATAAAGGAAATTACCTTATTGGAAACTGTCCAGAAATGGCGTTCAGATGTCATACCATGTAACTCAATTAAAATCTGGCGGATTCTCCAAGGATCCAGTGATAAAATAAGCTGATGCTCCAACTGGCCAATATTCACACTCGCTAAAGCTGAAAAAAACCCACCATATATTTATTGCTGAGAAATTTATACCTAAGTGACCATTAACTGTAAGAATGGACACGATCTGTTCAAAAGTTAAGAAATGAAATAGCTTAATCTTTTCATTAATTTCAGCTGAAATTAGTACAATTATGCAATTAAATAAAATATTATATTTACTGTCTGAAAAGGCAGGAGGAAGGCAGAGAATGCATTTTGTGTGCATGTGTTCTCAAGACATCACTTTTGAGTAACTAAATTAAATTGATAATGGGATTTTTCAGAGTATATACAGAATTGTACGTAAGGGTATAAGCATGCTTATTACACTGTTGTATCATGATTCTCAAAACAGGATTAATGGTGTTAATGGTCTTAGAGAAATTTGTCAGAACCTGGAGCAACCTTGTTGGCTTTCTTATCTTAAGAGAACCCTGGTGTCTCCCTATGCCTTTTCCATTTGACCTATCTAAAGACACATCATCTAGTTATAATGATGAAAACTAAGCAAAAGCACAAGTTTATCAGAGCTTCCATCTTTGCTACTCTCTGCTAATCTTGCTGGCATCCTGTCATAAACGGTAGGGTGGGGTTCAAAGCAGTAAAGGGGGGGGACAGGTGCCCACAATGTCAGTGCAAGCAAACTAGTAAGAAGGTTCCATGCAAAACACCATCAGCAATCAAAGAGTCACTGAGGGTATTTTGCATAAAACCTTCTAACTAGTTTATCTGTACTGACATTGTGCCCACTCTGCATCAGCTGAGGGATACCCTTTCCACTGCGCTAAATATTGTAATTTCCCCTTAAAGTATCTCAAGTCTAGCATCCTCTTTATCTCATAGTGTTTCCTCCACCATCACCACCATCATGGGAGGCAGGGGCTTCTTCTCAACTGCTTTGGGCTTGGAGCCTCGGAGGTGCTTCAAATAAGAGGAGGAGGAGATGTATAGGAGGACAAGAAGACAGAAGATACACGTATGGGGGGGGGGGGGNGGGGGGGGGGGGGGAAGAGAGTGGCACTAACAGGAACCAGACATGTTAAACTGGATTAATCCAGCTGCCTCAAGGACACCTGGCATTGGAAAGAATGCGAAGCCATTGCAGGATACGCCCATCAGAGCGGTTTCCAAAACATCGCACTGGCATGCTATTGGACAATTGCAATCTGGTCACAAGGGGGAAGGACCACAAAGGGGAAAATTTTGTAGTTTTTGCACAGGAAACCTTAGTTCTAGCTTTCCTTTATTTGCAACCACTAATTCTAGTAAAAGAACCCATTGCTTCAACTAAATGTAGTTGAGGTCATTCTTTCTTAGGGATCTAGCTGGGGCAAGCTTGAAAAAGTTACACGACTCCATTCCAAGTCCAAAACATTGCACTGATTTATATACTGATCCTCCTGATAATAGCAGAGAAAACGAGCAGAAAAGCATCTCACTGCTTCAATCGTTATAAATGTAGGTTATATCTCTCAGGTGCCTATCTCTCGGTGCCTGCTCATGAGAGAATTGCAACTAATCAGTAAAAGAAGTTAAATAATCTGTAGACTTGTTGATATCCCATACTGAGCTATAAACTCCACTGTTCTGAAGTACAGACATATACATTAACCATAGCCAACAGAAATATGTATAAGTGTGTCATTTAAGAAAATATGTCAATGCAACAAGCTGCATTTGCTAACTACAGTAAAAATATTCTTACCATATTTTTTTATTCTGCTTAAAAAAAGGTTGTGAAAAATTTAAGGGAAGTGAGGGAAATTACCTGGAATATCATAAAATGATGTTATCAGCTTAGTGCCTAAATTGACCCTAAGTGACCTCTTCCTCATCTGATCAATGAGCAGTTTTCGTTCATCATCTTTCAATAGAGCTATGAAGAGCTCATGGGAGGAAATCATGAAGACAAATTGAAGATCTTCCAAACCCAGACACAGATTCCTGCACAGAATTAAGAGCAAATGTTTGTGGAAAGAAAAGTGACAACTTTTTTCTTCAGATTGCTGGATTAGTAATATTTAGGAAATTCATATATCAATGAATTCTTGACAGAGATATCTTACAATGAATTACACTTTCAATTTAACCACATCACTTCCTCAGATTATGCAAATGAAAGCTGCATGATTGCAGGAAAAGTAGTTTTAATAAGCTACTAATAGCTTGCAGGTGAGAGTATATTTCTCCCTTTCAAAAACAAAATACCCTAATTTTCTCTTATATGGTTCTCTCTTCAGCAGCTTCCAGAATTGTTTCACTATCCCTTATTATCCAGAAAAAGGTAAAAGACAAAATTACTGTCCAATTTTTAACACAGTATAAATTCTTATCGCACACTTACTTTAGAAAATAAGCCATTTTTCTTTTTGAAGATTCTGGTGCATTTTCTACATGTATTGATTTTGAACACACCTAAGGAGTTTAAATATTGAACAATTAAATCTCAAGAAAAATCCAGTAAACTCTAGAAAAATAGAGTATGCATTTTTTGGCATGGTATATTCTCTGAAACCTTGTTTATAGCAGTAACATTACATAGTTATCTTTTGAATGAAGGAAGCATTTTCTCTACCTAGTTTTAGTTACAAAATAGAAAAGCCACACATATAGACCCTAGAATAGGAAAGGATTTTTAAAAACGCTTATTGCATATGAAGAATCAGAGAAAGGTCTCATTTCACATTATGCAATCATATTTCATCTGATGGAATTTGGTTTGTTTACTAGTATAACTTGCTTGAGATGTCCGCATCTATTAAGGTGATAATCCTCATTAATAATTTACCAAAATCAGATGCAGCATATAGAAAAAGCCACTTGACAAAACCTTAAAAAGAGTTAGCTCATAAATTGGCAACATGCCAAGTTAGAGATGTACAAAAATCTGCCTTACAAAATGCCTTTAAAAGAAATAACAGACTTGTCTTCAGAGTTTTAAAGGAACATTAAACACGAATGATGAAATACAAGTGCATGTACTTTTAGTTAAATCTAAAATTGGGTATATTTTTACCTCCAGGAGAAAGTCTATTTTTTCTTTGGTAGGTCTAAGAAACATCTGAGTAAACTGGACGCCAACTGGCCGACCCTGCATCACATCACAAACATTGTTGCATGCACAAACCTTGAAATAGATTTCATCAAGAACTTCATCTCTGTGTAAAATAAAAAATAAACCAAGGCAAATTGGCACACAAAAACTTACACGTACTGTTTTTATATCCTAGTATAACAACCAACTATACATATGCAGTATACATATGCAATACCTATCATACCATTATAGATAACATTACACAAACCATAGAAAAGGGTAAAAAAAACAAGCCAAAGAAATTAAGATAAGAAAAAACAAAAAAGGAAAGAAACAGAAATTTAAAAATTAAAACTAGTTCACACTAACACAATCCAACTGTACTTCTCCCTAATTTTCTATCCTTGCAAATTATTTTTCTTTCTCTGGGTTTGTACAACAGACAACTCAAAGGCAAAGGTTGCTCAGCAATCTATCTATTCTGCTAGGCTTGACAAATAATTAATAGATGTGGGTCAGAGTAGTTCTCTCCTTCAATTTATGCCTCACCCTTGTTGAGCCTTCTGGGAGAGCTGCCGTAACACCGACTGTCTGAACTGAATTGGTAAAGTGGGCATGCGGTTATCTTCAAGGAAAATCTTCACCAGTTCCTAGAACACAAACATAGGCACTACTTGCATGTTTTAATTCAAGAGGTATGTGCTTCAAACTTCAGCACTGCAAAGCAGCATAGAGTGAGGCTTCATGTGGAAACAAATCACCAATTATACCACCAATTCACTGGGTGGTGTTGAGCTGTCGATGTTGTTTTGCCTAATAAACACCACAGATTTATTGTGAGGATGCAGGGATGGGATCCGACAGGGTTAACTACCAGTTCAGTGATTTACGTGGTTCGGTGATTTATGATGTGCTTCCCTACGCTGCGTACACACCTGTAAATCATCATCAGCTGAGTGCAGAGAAGTAGCCTTTGAAAAAGCACTTCTTTTCTGCTTTTTTAACTGCAGCTGTGCCTTGCACCACAGCTGAAGTTGAAAAAGCAGGAAATAAAGGCCAGGTAAGAGTCCGGGCAGGGGGGGGGGGGNGTCCGGGGGGGGGGGGGGGGCAAAAACATCAGCAGACATAGAACTGGTTCTATGTCTGCTGCTCTTCAGAGGTACTGGTTCTACAAAGGTGGATAGAACCGGTAGAAACCCACCCCTATGAGGATGGCCCACTATTCTAAATTCCTTGCAAGAAAGATGGACCAGAAATTGAATCAGTAACAATGGTTAAAAAAAAAACAATAACTAATGTTTACCAATCAACAGAAGCTATGCTCAACCCTTCAATAGTACTTTGGAATGACTTGGAGAAATGAATAACCAGCTACAAGAGCAAGGCCTGTTTGTAGGCAGTTTACCTGGTAATTGCCAGATCTTAAGCAGCTATGAATTTGACTGTAGGGAGTTGATGGTTGTGAACTACTGTCAGAAGGGGCAAGGACACAACAAGCTTGACAGTAACCAGCTAGCCTCTTTTCATCTATCATGCAATGAAGTGATGAGCCAATCTAGAAAATACAACGTTATCAAAGTTATAAAAATGTAGCAAACACTTCCAATGTTTTATGCTTCAAGGCAAACAAACACCTTTCATACAGACTTGTTTCTCAAATTCCTATGGAAAGAGGTGTGATGATTTTCCAAGAATCGATACAATTTTGTTGTTGTTATCATTACTTATTTACCATTCTTCTAAAAGATATCAGGTCAGTTTGCAACATAGTATAACTTTGTTGTGCATAACAACTTACAACATCCTACTATTTAAAAAAGAAACAAAATCACAATAATGGCAAGATTACTAGGTTGAATAAATGTTCTTATAATTTGAGGATCAGCCAGTCTTGTAAAACTATAGGCACTTTCTTGAAATTTGCAATGAAGCTTCTAGATGGATTTCCATTTTCGGTAAAAACAAAATTCATTTCCTACTTTATTTTAAAACTTGTTAACTCACCTTTGAAATCAATTCCTTGGTTCTAAAAAATTTATCTCTGGCATCCCTATATAAATCAAAGTTTGTGGAACCCTGCTGGAAGTAGATGGCCCCTAAATCATAGCATACCTGAAACAGACCCCAAAAAAATATAGAAGAAAATTTTAATCCCTGTTGGAATCCTCAGAAGAAATTCTAAAGCAATGATGTAATGAGCAGAGACAAAATCTTTGCTCTATGTACATTAAAAATGTGCTTTCTTTCTCTTTCCAAACATTTGCAAATAAATCAGCCTTGAAACAATACAATTGTAAAAGTGACTATTCTTCACATTTTCAAAACACTTGAAAGCTACACTATCTTCAAATGTAGAATGTCAGCAATGGCTGATGGGGTCATGAACTGTTTTAAAATGAATTTCATTTATGAATCCACAATTAAAGATACTTTTACAACAATTACAATTGGAATTTTGACCGCAAAATAATGTGCTTGTTTAATGAGTCATTTTTACAACCATTTTTACTATGGCTGTTAAATGAATCATGTACTCATAAAATGAATCATGCAGTTATTGAACGAATCATGTATAAATTAAACAAATCTGGCTTTCCCAGCTGACTTTGATTGTTGGAAGCTGGCTGGAAAGGTTACAAATCTTACTCAGGTGACTGCACGGCTGCAACTACTGTAAATGCAAACTGGTTGCCAAGTGCCCTCTTTATTTATGAATAAAAATTAATTTGTGATCACAAGGCATAATTCGAGAACAGCTCATAATTCACTTTTTCCAAGGCTGCCATTAACTTAAACTCATTGTTACACAAACTGTCATTAAGATCAACCTACCTGGCATTGCATTTCCTTGGTGCTAATATTTAATCCGGCTGTAGAACTCTCTGTCTCTCCATTAACCATACCAGGTTCCATAGCTAGCAGATCTAACGTCCTTATAGTGTGAATGTAAAGGTCCTTGTTTAATCTGAGTCCTCCTTCCAAAACCAGAATGGAATCAGCAGCCTGTTCTTTTAGCTGGAACAACCCAAAGGAACGTAAATGCTTAGTTATTAGCACATGTTTTGATTACTTAAGATAAATGCTGCACTTTTCTAATTTTATACTAACAAATAAATGTCTATCATCCCTCGGGTCAAATATCTCATATACTCAGTTATCTCCAAATAACAACCATTTAATATTCTCTGGGCTCAGAATGAGAAAGCTCATCATCACCCTGTAATTGCATGAAAAGAAAAATATAATTATTTATTTTTGTAATGATTTTGGTTTACAGATATTTATAAAGCAGCTCCTATGTATCAGGTATTGCCCTACAACACCCACAATGTCCTACCAAAGAACACCTGTTACTAATCTTGGAACAGATGTATTTATGAATTATTTTTAAAAGATAATTTATCTTTCCATTATGAAAGATGGTTTAAAGATAAACAGATCAACTTGGTGTTATGAGCAAGAAAATATAATAATATCTCTCTGAAATTCACAAGGTAAGCAATTATTTCCACCACCACTAATTGGATTCAGGTTTCTGCACAGCAGTTTGAATGATACTGTGTTTCTCTCAAAATAAGGCCGGCCCTTATTTTTTTTTGACCCCTGAAAAAACGGCTAGGCCGTCTTTTCGGGGGTGACTTAATTTCCTCCCCCACCTAGCAGTGGCCCATACCCACGTACCTCGCCACGAGGCCACTTCTATCAGCCGACGAAAGCTCCCTGAAGGCAGAGTCCCCAGCTGCTTCAGGCGCTGGCGGGGCTGCCCATGTCCCCTCGTCTTTAGGCAGTCTCTTTCGGGCAATGGAAACTCCTGAATGCAGTCAACAGCCACTTCGATCGGCCGGGTAGAAGTGGCCTCAGGGCGAGCACACACACACACACACACCTCCCTCGCCGCGAGGCCGCTTCTACTGGCCGATTGAAGTGGTTGGTGATTGCATTTGGGAGCTCCCATCGCCCAAAGAGACTACCTAAAGGCGAGGGGACATGGGCAGCCACGCCTCATCCCGAAGCGGCTGGGGACTCTGCCTAAAGGGAGCTTCGTCTGCCGAAAGCAGCCTCACAGCGAGGGGAGTGTGTGTGTGTGTGTGTGCACTTGCTCCGAGGCTGCTTCTAACCGGCAGATCGAAGTGGCTGTTGATTGCATTTGGGGAGTTTCCATTGCCCAAAAGAGACTGCCTAAAGGTGAGGGACACGGGTAGTCATGCCTCGACCCGAAGCGGCTGGGGACTCTGCCTTCAAGGAAGCTTTCGTCTGCCGAAAGAAGCAGCCTCGCGGCGAGGGGAGTATGTGTGTGTGTGTGCACTCGCCCCGAGGCCGCTTCTACCGGCTGATCGAAGTGGCTGGTGACTGCACTTGGGTAGCTTCCATCGCTCGAAAGAGACTGCCTAAAGGCAAGGGGACACGGGTAGCCCCGCCACGCCCTGAAGCGGCTGGGGACTCTGCCTTCAGGGAGCTTCTATCGGCTATCGGGTATTCTAGCCTAGGCTACCTGCAGGGGCACTTCCTAAAGGCAAGTTTTCTCCCCATCCCCTGCCCTTCCCCGCCCATTTCTCTTCACCTGCTGTAGTTCTAATAGACAATGTGAGAAATGGCGGGGAAAAGCATGGTTGAAATAGGCCTAAATTTGGGGGCGCCGGGCCTTAATTTCACCTCATGCCTAGAAATCATGCTGGGCCTTCCTATTGGTGGAGGCCGCATTGTTGGAGAAACACGGTACATATGATTGTACCCCTGTTGTTTTCACTATTTTGCCCTTGGGAGAGTGTGTATAAAATAGATTTTCTCTCCTCTACCGATACTAATCAGATAAACATGCTGGAATAAACTGCACAGTTCTGCAACTATCATTTTGTGATCTAGTTCCTTGCAAATCATCCTTATTCTGACTTATTATGTGAGTCTTTCCTATTGTATGTTTTAAGTCAAAAGGCTAAGAATATAAAATATTCCCTCCTGAAAGAATTTTCTCACACAAACTTCACAAATTCAACATATCCAATGGAGCTGGACTTAGATGCTCCAATTATCACAGTAAAGATATCAAATGCCATTTTTATATGAGAAAGGTCCTAACTTTAGCACTTTTCTTGAGTAATTGAATCAACTAACTTTTAATCGTGGATAACTTAATAAAAAGCCCTTACCACTTTCAAAATGTTATCTGTGACTTCCTTTTCTTGTTGGAACTGATTCATACTAAATAAAAAAGCCAAAAGCAATTGTAAAGTTATTATTGAATGCAATATCAAGTTATGCTGTAAGACTTCAATTGATCAGATAGCCAACTCAAAGGATGTGAGTCTCAAACAAGTTTAATACATATTTTGTTCACATGCCTAGTTGAAAATTGGATCCTGATTTTGGTTTAGGCTGAAACAGATGGACAGACTTACACATTCAACTGAGGTGGACCAGGTTTTGCCAATCTGATGGGAAAACTACTGTTGACTATGGTTCTGATAGCCCTATTAAAAAAAAAGGAAAACAGCACAAAATAGTGAATTGTTCTGATATTAGCATTATTTATTGGGGCTTATTTCAAAAATTAAAGCTAGTACAAATATGACAACAAAAGACTGGTTTGCATGTAGCACACTGGAAATATTGACTTCACTCATTCTCAATCTTCTAGTTGAGAACATAGAGAAATAAAACAGGGTTTCACTTTAGTTTATCAAATTTTTAAATTGTCATTTTTATGAATCAGGATCTGTAATCGAGAGCTCTAAACAATTTCGATGGAAGAGACATTGGAAACCAACTAGCTTATTCTTTGCACAGCTCATTCTTTTCCCAGGCTAAAAATGATACACAAATGGAATTACTGATTTGTGCGACAGCTAATCAAAAAGAAAAAAAAGCCATCTAGTGTGCACATACCATTTATAAACCTCATAAGCAGAATAGGATTTATTTGACCGTAACACTTTACTTCTAGTAAAGAGTATTCAAGAAAAATAAAATCTTACCATCTGTTGTAGAGCAATATAGCCATGGCAGTGGTTGGAGGTAAAGAGGCAAGGTCCATATCTATGTGTTTAGTTCCAGGAGGAACCTTACTGATGCACAACAATTCATTTAATAGCATGTTCAATACAGGTACAGATAAACTAAAAGACCAAAAAAAATGAAGATTCGTGATCAGCTCTTAATTTTGTTACAGAACATCACCATCATTAAGGTTCCATTGCAGTCTTTGTGCTATTTTTATTGTCATCTAACCTACAAGCTGGACAACAGGATAGCAAATAACTATCCCAGCTGTTCTCCTATGGGGGTACAAACTAAATCATAACTTAGTTTCCTGATTATTCATCATGATTACCAATGATTAATATATCTTGAGACTGAATTTTTAGTTCATGTGTCTTTAAAATGGAAATTTCAAAATACTACTGATTTAGACAATATGAAAATTAATACTTTTTACTATGACTTAATTATATGTAAACAATCTTATCTTAGAAGTCAACTGATACCTTTTCTCCAATACATCCAAATTCCACTTCAAATGTGCTGCAACTTTTAGAGCAAGTAATTTTAAAATGCGGTTTCTCTTATTATCAGGGGGAGGCTGAACTTGATTCTGTTCATTGACTAAAGGTTTGGAAGCCTGTTCCAAAAACTGAACAATTAGCTGAACCGGCGAAGGATCTGTCAAGAAAAAAAAAGATTAAAATATGCATTTACATTAAAATACCACTTATGGAAAAATCAAATAAATGAAAAGCAAACAAGCAACTTTTAAAGAAACATATATAGATATAATTTTTGTCTAAAAGAAAACTTAGTGAAATCACTGATGCCACTGGTTTTACTGGCAGAGCTATATCACTGCCATATTCAAACAACTATATTTATGCACACATAAAAAACCCAAATACATTATGTGATGTGGACCTTGAAGAAGATTTAAGTGCAGTGCAAGTAAGAATCAGCAAATACCGACTACTGCTTTTCTTCATTATTGGATAAAAGAATCCTACAAAATGTTGTAAAAATCCTCGAAAATAGAAAATGTCACCACATTCCTCTATCCTCTGCAATAATTTATGAAAATAAAAGTTTTAGCTTTGAACAACAGTATGTTTTACCAGGAGAAGCCTTTTTCAGGTGTTTCTCCAGCAGAGACTCTTCTAGCAGGAACTCAAACCAGGAAGTCTGTGGGGGGGTACATGGTCGGCTAGATGTGGCTGCCTCCCGATCAACAGCTTCTACGCTCATCTTCCTTTCTTGAATTCCTTTGAACAATCCTTTGGGTCAGCACCCTGATTTAGAAGCATGGATCATATCAGAACACAATTGCTTTATGAGATCTAAAAGTTTAATTTTCATCTAGACTTGATTCTACAGCCCAAATATAACAAATTGGGATCTCCTATCTAGAGAAACTTTTCATCAAATTTACAAGTCAGAATTTTCATAATGAATAGAATCATGGCTCAGCTTTCATACGACTGCAGCTTCCTTTGGCAACCTTTTTTCCCCGTATTTTTTTTTTGGGGGGGGGGGTGTGAAAGTTAAAAATTAACACAAGAAAAAAAATAGAATAGACAGTACCCAATCAAAAAACAAATTCATAACAGTGATTAAAGTGAATTGAAAGAAAAAAAAGATTCATGTAATATTAATATTAAACAAGCTTAATCATATATTATAAATATAGTACATATTGTCCCATATTTTCATTTTACTAAAGATATTTTTAAAAATTGATAGAGAACATCTCTTGAATCCATACATGCACTCACACAAACTGCTATATTTTCACCAAGTTATGTTAACATATATAATTATTTGAAGCCAAAAAATGGTCATGGACATGACCAAATCATAAGAAAGCTGTAACATTAACAGTGCATCTGATATCCAATTGTTAAAAACATTATTTAAGGAGCCCAATAATCACTAATTATGATGAATTAACTTCATTCCTAGATTTATGTTTGAGTGCTGAATCAGTGTTCACTCTGGCAATTGCCTGAATTAGCCCCTGCAATTTTTATAAGATTTTCAGAAATGGCTTGCCATTATGTTCTTCCAAGGACTGAGATTGTATGGTCCAAGGTTACTCAGCTGGCTTCATAGCTAAAGTGAGATTAGAACTCAGAGTTCTAATTTCTAACCTGATGCCTTAACAATTATATTAAACAATTATATTAAATATCTTGATTTTGGAAAAATGATGGATCCAGATTTTAAGAAATGTAAAGTAACTTCTCATCATCTAGGGAAGGTCACCCTAGATGATTAGAAGTTACTTTACATTTCTTAAAATCTGGATCCATCATTTTTCCAAAATCAGATATTCCATTTTCTCATTCTCCAAGTATATTTGCAATATTAAGCTCTATTTCTTTCAGTTTTGTGTAAAATGGGATTGATTTTATTTCAAATACTTCGCCAGTTTTCTTTGCCAGACACTTCAGCTATAGAATACCCAATATATATTTTCTCTTCAGCAAAACCCAGATTTAACCCAACCAAAAATTAGGCTATTTTGTGAGCCTGGAAGCAGAATTTCCGAAGAAAATAAGATGTGCCAAGGTGCAGAAGAGACAGAACTACTAACATTCTCTTCCTGAAGTGGAATTTTGAGGAAAAGGGGGCATTTCCAAGTAAAAATTGAATCAAAAAGGGAATCTGTTTTAGAGATAGTCCAGACTAAAGAAATAGGAAAAGGTCATATCTGCACTCGCTTTAATATTTATGTTATATATGTTACAATCACTTTTATATCTCTCTGTATAATTTATGCTATTGAATTTTTCTATCACTTTGAACACAGTGTATCAATTACGTCTTCCGGAGTGCTGAAATGCTTAAATTTACTCTTTATGTGTTTAATTGGATCTTGTTCACGGTTGCACCAAAAGAAAAAGGCAGGCATGGGAATTCTGGGAGTTGAAGTCCAAACACCTGGACCGAACCTGGCCAAGTGTGAAAAACATTCAATGAAATACACGAAATGCCCCGTCTTTTCAGAGCCACGGCCTGCCCCACCTGAAGACCGTGATTGCTCCTGGTTCTCTTTGTTTATGTGAAAGCAACTGCCTTGTTATGCATCTAGCTCGCCTACTCACCCAGACAAAACAGTTGAGAAAAGTCACTCCCCCC
Source organism: Laticauda laticaudata (assembly GCA_004320025.1). Classification (NCBI taxonomy): domain Eukaryota; kingdom Metazoa; phylum Chordata; class Lepidosauria; order Squamata; family Elapidae; genus Laticauda; species Laticauda laticaudata. Next base: position 80,003 of record BHFT01017491.1, on the reverse strand, counting down.
CCCTCACCTTTTCTGCACCGCGATCCTCTCGCAGATGAGAGCCACCACCACCACCTGCGGGCGCCCTGCCTACAATCACCCAAAATGGACGACGCCTTCCCTCTCCCCCCCCCCCCCCCCCCCCCCCCCCNCCCCCCCCCCCCCCGGCACCTCTGCGAACCTTCCTAGCCTCCGATAGGAGAATAGACAGCCGCGGTAGCTTTTGGTCCGCCTCCGTTGCTCGATTCTGGCCAATCAGAATCGGAGGGCCGAACGATGTGTTTCATCATGGGCCTTCTTCCTTCTTGTTCGGCAAAGAGCGTAACTTGCGCTTTTTGCGCACGGGGATCCCGAGGTAGATTCGAAAGGTGTTGAGTATGAGTGCGGAGGCCTGATCTGTCGGGATATTTTTTTTTCTTTTTTTCTTTTTCTTTATTTATGTGTCATGCAAATATAACAGGTATAAGTATAAACATGGTTATGAATACATGAAATTCTTCTGCAAATGCTTTTTGCAAACTTCTGTGACTTAAGACTGGATTAGTCCCCATTCTAGGCTAAATTATGATTATCTCCTATGTTGAGTAAACTATTTATTGAGAGCATACAGCGTTAGGTAATCGGCTTTTCTAGCTCTTTGCTAAGTGAGTTATTGTGGCTGTTTCATACCTCAAGTGAGGTTGGCCGATTACCATTCAGCTTTGTTTTAAGCTATGATTTAAGGCTAACTGTTGGGCAATTGTAAACAATACCTATAGTCAATAACCCATGGTGTATTTTATTTTATTTAGAGCAGTCTTTCTCAACCTTGGGAACTTTTTAGGCATGTAAACTTCAATTCCCAGAATTCCCCAGCCAGCATGGCTGATTGGGGAATTCTGGGAGTTGAAGTCTACATGCCTAAAGTTTCCAAGGTTGAGAATACTAATTTTGAGAATTTGGCAGTCACTCTCAGTGACTCTAGGAGACTTGCAAAAGAAAAATAATTAAAACATTCCTAAAAGTTTGAAGATTCTACAGGTGGTATCCCCCATCAGATTTAGTTTGTGAGCAGTTTGGATATGGTTGTTGCACAGCTTAGGTTGGATTTCTCCATATGGGCTGAGTCTCTGAAATAGAAAGAAGGTGATGGCAATCCACTTCAATACTATGAGCAAAATCAAATAGATATGTTTCTGAGTTCAGCAGGAGACTTTTATCTAAATAAATTTCATGTTGATATTTAAAATGGAGATTCCTGCCTCAGTCATGCTAATCATAGTGCTTGTTGACTTAGGTGGGTAACTGGGTTTAATAAACTGCAGAAGTCTTAAGATGGCTTCACTTCTCATGCTGCTTTCTTCTCTAGTAAATGGAAGGAAATTAGCCTCTGGTTTGTATTTGTTCACTGTATGCTACAGTGGTTCAGGTGCTTGAGAATTAACAAATCCAGTTTTACACTTGCATTTACATGTACCAATATGTGTGTGCCTGTGTCAAAGGATACAATGTTAAATATGCATATTTAAATTCACATTTGTTTCAGAGGGGAATGTATCAAAGGAGATGTGAATGTGCTTGGAATAAAACTGAGCTTCAATTGTGCTTGTAGCATATTTTGCCAAAGTCAGTCACTATAAATAGTTCTTGACTTACACCTCATTTAGTGATGATTCAAAATTACTGACAAAGGCACTGATAAAAGTGACTTATGATTGTTTTTCACACTTATGACTGTAACAGCATCTCCATGGTCACACTATCAAAGTTCAGATGCTGACAACTGACTCATAACAGTAACAATGTTCTGATGTCATGTGATCACTTTTGGCCACAAAATCAATGCGGAAGCCAGGTTCACTAAACAACTGTATTACTAATTTAACAACTGCAGTGTTTCATGTAGCAATCATGGTAAGAAGAATCATAAAATGTTGCAACACTCACAACAGAAATTTGGAGCTCAATGGTGGTCAGTAAGTCAAGGACTACCTGTATGGTATTTTTCTGTTAGGAGGGAACAGGATATGTTATTGAAACAACTAGGGCTTGTAACACTGATTCATTATCTTAAAAAACACAATATGAAAATCCCAATTAACACATGATGGGTATTATGGGATAATATTCACAACAAGGAATACGGAAGACTGAGACATAGTGTAAGAAGTATGAACTGCATGAATTAACAAATGCAGGATGCATGAAGAAAAAAATATGTAATAAAGCTGAATGAAGATGTGAACTTGTGATGTTGATGAATACACACACTTGGAAGAGAAGGTGTGGAATAATTGAATAAAATGGTTAAAGTGTATGTCAGGCAATGTAAGCTGATGACATCTAGAATATTAAAAACAGTTTGGAGGAATTCATACTTTGGTGATAATTGCAATGCCATGCTTCAGCAAATGGTGTTAATAGAGAACCACTGATGAGTTTGGGGGAAATTGTGCAATGTTGTGAATAAATAGTATGTAAAAAGGCCATTTTGTTTGTGACATGGAAAATAAAGTGAGAAGATAAACAAAAAAAGTTTAGATTGAATGACGATGACTGCTTGATGAACACCTGCTTAGAAAAAGGGCCTACTATGCATATTTGCAGGTCAATTATGATGTTGTTACATTTATCAATGGTCACAAATGGCTTCTAAACATGCAGGATTGTAATTCCAGAAACCATAGTCCAACAAAACTAAAAGGTACCAGGGAAAGCAACTAATTATTTCAGCAGTACAACATATGCTTTTTAGAAACCCAGGTTTCAAGTTTGCCTCCACAAACGGATCATTTCAACTATTTGCACTTCTGAATAATATCAAATTAGACTGCTAGGTGGTGTGACTGTCTAAAACATCAGTCTGTTTCCATGATAATATGTGTCTCCCTAACATATTTCCAGTAAAATCATACTTCTTGATGGAGTGAATGGATTGTATTTTTAACAATACTTTCAAAAAGTTTTTTGCAGAAAGGGAGGCTAAATGGAGCAACTGTATGTGAGGAGGAGGAGGGCTACGTTCAAATAAAGTTGAACCCCAAAGTAGACAACCTCTTTATATATTTTAGTAAATACAGAAAAAATAACTCTGCTAAACAGGATATGGCTTATACACCTTGCTAATGAGTTACTAGTTATTGTTATCAACCACTATATATTTCTCCTTTCTGTAAGGACTTCTTAAAACCAAGTTCAAGACAAGGGCTTGTTTTGTGGATTTCCTCAAGAAAAAAAATCTGTAAAGTGCACAAAGGTTTGAGTTTTGCATTTTTTAAAAAGAGAAGTTTACAAGGCACATTCTCCAACAGCATTGCAATACTGACAGCCAAAGTTTAGATCTTTGAGTATGTTTTCAACAGCTATAATTATTTTTGAACTATATTAAATGTGGGGATTACATACTTCTTGTCATGCTTACATGATTCCATAACCTTGTTATTTTCCAAATCCTGAAGGAATAGCAAAGAAACACAACTCCCTAAAAACTCCAACACTTAATTCAGAAACCAGAAATGGAATTTAACACTATTATGACTGAGCACTGGTCTCCATGAGCCTCTGAGAGCTGTTTTTTTTAAACATTACAAATCCCTTTTCAAAAGCATCTCATTACAATTCAGCATTTTAAGAAATTTTACAACTTGAAAGTTCTTATTGTTCAGTTCAAGCATAACCAGTATGGAAAGACCCCCAGTATTTAAAGTATAAGACACACTGAAACTCAAGAGAGAGATTACATGTTTCTTGCTCATGCTCAGAACTGTTTTTGGAGAATATACAGAGCTGTAAAATTTTGTAATATAAATGTGTTACTATTCTCTAAATGTTTACAATAATCAGCACTGGGAATAGTATTTAAAAGGAATTCATTTTAGGATTGTGGAATTTTAACTGCACTGGTTGGAAGGACTGGGATTCATGAAAGGCCAATCCAAAGAATTGGAATTTGTGTTCAAAAGTTCAAAACCACCGAATGAAATGCTATTAGTTTCTATCTGTATACATTTCAATAGGCTTCAGAAGCCAAATAAAAATAAAAGGAAATAGCTTAATGCCAATGAGCAGAGCATTTAAAAGCACCATTTCTCATCTCTCCCTCAAATGTCACAACACAGTTAGCAGTAGTACTGCAAAGTTAATTTCCTTTAGAAATTATTCAAAGCAAATGTATCTTTCATTAACTTATTGCTACAACATAGAAGTACAGAGACATAAACTTGTACAGAAATAAATGATTGTCATATTAAAGAAAATTACATTTCAAAAATCAATGCATTTCATATTTTAGTCCCTACAACAGGTTCTGTGAAGTAATTTGGATTACACAGAAGACTGGTACACTCCTGAGAAGGTTGTCCTCTGGAGCGCACAGATTTGGAAGAGATGCACATGGCACAGTGAAGGAAGAAGGGGACACTACCTACCCAGTCAGATCAGGCAAATCAGCCATGGAAATCAATGGGGTCAGAGATGTTACAGCTAGATTGCTCTCACATCCAGCTGATTTGGAGTGATTTGTTTTATGGCAGCAGGCAGGCAGGCTGAAGAAAGGGCCAAAAACATCAAAATGGCATCCTAACTATGAGACTAAAACCCTACCCTTTTTTACATGCACTGATGCATTCATAAAAATGGACAGAGCCTTGAGTATATGGATGTGGGTACCATCTTGGCTTTTTCAGCATCTGGTATAGATATCCCTGGCAGGAGATCTCCAAGCTCAATTAAATGTAAAATAAAACAATTAAATTTTCAAAATCTTATGTTCAAGTAGCTTTGACTTGCACAATAAAAGGCAGCATTGATTAGTTTCCCTAAAATACCATACAACAAGACAATGATAAAATGTTCACATTTTTCCTCTCCAACTACTTTGTTAAGTATTGTGTAATATTAAAGTCAGAAAAAATACATTTCAGAATAAAATACTTTTTCAGCAAGTACACTTGGAACATTTTCAGGGCGTACACTTAACTTTTTAATTCAAGATCATGAGATTAAAAACAGGAAAAAAATCAGAGAAAAAAGTAGAAAAGAAAGTTTAACAATAAAAAAAAGCTGAAGAATAAAGTTGTACTAAAATATAAGAACTTTTACTTTATGAAAGTAAACCAATTTACATTATTAGCTTGGTCAGTAGTGTCATTTAGACTTCATTTTGCAGAAATATTTTAGCTAGACAATAGCCACATTCAGTCAAGCCAGAAATCTGACTTTAATTTTAAAAAAATGAGTATGTAAATATGGTTTGCTTGCTCCACCATTCAAATGGATGAAGAAATCATGAATAAATAAAATTTAACTGTAGCTACCAAAATACATCAGGATTCATAAACAAAATCTGATCTTTCATTTTGGCTTACAAATCCAAACTTATCTGGGCATATTATAAAACCAATGAATAGGAGAGCTCGTGGGTGGAATACTCTTATTAAACCACAATAATTTGTCCCAATAATGACTAGAACAAAATGATAAATGCCAATAATTTCACAAAAACATAAGCAACGAACAGAATAATCCCACAAAGTATCAAGTAGTTGAAGCTAAGCTTCTAGAATACGAACCTTCAACCTTTCCTAATTAAATGGCTAAATTTTATGTTGGTTCATTACCTTTTTTAGATAGAACATATAAGAGTGCCTAAAATATATGATTTACAAATCTGAAAGGAAATCTTCGTTTAATTCAACTTATTTAAAATACTATTATTGACTGGGTACCTAAACCAAACCTTTCACCAAACATAGAGTACAATAATGTTATACGAAAAATAATAAAAATGTCGCCCCAATTAGAAAGTTGCTCTCAGCCAACAACTTAGTCTGCACAGCCTTATTCCTCGGTCTATCATTCTCTCTACCTTTTCCATCGTAACAAATTTCAGAAATATACTGGGATTTCCAAACTATGAAAATAGCAGAACATTCCCCATCCACCCGGCTCCCAAATTTATACATACATATATATATTTATATATGTGTGTATGTGTGTGTGTATACACACACAAATATATAATAATGTCCAGCAAATTCTCTTGTCCTTTTTTTTTTGTATTTATGCCAAAATAAACAAACATAACTAAAACGGTAATTGCTATGAAATTGAAACCAAACTGGTGTTAAAATTGAAAAGCTGAAAAGATGCCTTTTAATTCTTGGAAGACAGTTGTATCCTCTATAGTTCTGGGAATATCTCTTTCTTGTTGTGTCAATTAGTCTATAAATAGTCATGCAGGATACACTATGCAGTTTTCATGTAGTCAGTGATGTGCTATTGTGTGCATCTGCAATTTATATGCAATAAAAAAGGTTTATTGGAAACCTTAGCCTTTTAAAAAATATGCAGAGTCCATCTTCAAAGGATGCAAATATCTCAGGACTGAAAAGATATTATAGAATTGATTTTATATACCAAATAAGACCTATTCCAGTATACTCGTGTGAAGTAATTCACATATGGAGAATAGTTCATTCTGATTTCCTGACAAAACCGCCCATATTTTGAGTAGCCAGAGCTGTCATTTTCTTCATAATAAACCTAGAGGAAAACAAGAAAACAATAAACAAGCAAAATAAATATTTATTTTCAGGGAGAAATCAAACACATTTTATATTGGAATCCTTAATTAAATACATTCATGTTTATAATGCCAATATGAAAGTAGCAATATTACTACAATATTAGATTCCACTTTACAAACAGGAGCAATTTTTAAAAGTAAAAATGTTATATGCATGTAACCAGTTAATTTGTCTGCTTTTTAAAAAAAGATTTTTATTTCACTGTAGTTGTTTTGTACACAACTCATGATGAGGATCATACCAATACATCTTCTCCCTCTAATTTTCTCCATAAGAACAAACCTGTGAGGTGAGATGGGCTAAGAATGACAGGTTTTGTCCAAGGAGGAACTAGAATTTACAGTCTCTTAATTTCTACATCACCATCTTAACCAATATTAGTATTCAATTTATGACTATTTGCTTAGAGACCAGTTTTGACAATGTTGAATGAAGGGACTTACAACTTGGTCCCCAAAGGATTTGCTCTTTCACTTTAAATGTGTATGTAGCATTCACATTGTGGCATTGGACTAAATCAAAAGAACTTTGTTTCAATGCACTGCTCAGCTATGATTACCTTCTATGACTGCTTTTCAGAATCTTATACAGGTTGTACAAAGGAATAGGTCACAAGATGTATCCTATGTAATATTTATCTGTAACAATTACCAGCGAGCAAGTAAATCTTGCTTTCAAAAAAAAATATGCTGGATTTGGCTCATTGATTTGTAACACACTTATTATGCAAATTATTAATATATCCTGTAAACTACAAGAGCTTGCGGCTGAATTATGCCACACTACTACTTACATGACCATTGGCAATATCTAATAAGTCTTTAACCCTGCATCCTCTCACTGGTCCAACTTCATTGCAAATTGAATCTTCTATGACTAGATACGTAGCTTTGTAAGATGTGAGTATTTTGTAGATGTCCTCAGCTGATCTTTTGGAATAGATCTGAAAAATCTATGGATTTAAAAGATATTTAGGGGTTTTTTTAATGTAATTTTTTTAAAAAAGTTAAAAATACGTTTGTTGGAAGCAACAACTGGTTATCATTTTGGAAGAGAAGATATGGGAGCTGGAGGCAAAACCACCCATTCTCTCCCCAGCTTTATCCAAAAAGATGAGGAAATCTTGGATTGTCTATAGGGAGTGCTTACGGACAGGCCATAGTATGTAGAAGCTCTCCAGAATGTAAAATAAAGCTAGATGGAGGGGCAGAGAAATGAGAGAATGTGATACAAAGAACCAGCCCTTTAAAACATTTTTTTTTTTATATCTGCAGTTTCAGAATAGATTTCAGTGCCTTTCTGTGAGAAATCTATCTGGACTCCTGGATAATGAGAAGCTGCCACAAGATTCAGAGTTTGAGAAAAGTATTGTACATTATATATTTACCTATGAAGTTTGAGTTTAGGTTATCTGAAAAATGTTCCAATTTTTCCAGTTTTACATGCAAGGAACCCGCTATCTTAGGATAAATAGAGACTCACATTTTCATTTCTCTTTTGTAGGTCATCATCATTATATAGCGGTAGATTTGTCACCATCCATCCAGTGCACAGTCTGATTACACCCATTAACTGTGGACTTCCAGCAAAGACGGCAGCAATAGGAGCCTGTCTTCTGTAAAAAAATAATGAGGCCTTGTCTCTCATTATTCATTATTTACACATTCCATGAAGACACATGTAGATTTCAGAAATCCTGTTCGAGACAGATTTTGTTTCTAAGTGGAAAGGTCAGTAACAATCCAGATGGTGGTTTTATAAAGAGCTCACCCGTAAATCAGTAAAAAGACCTGCCTCCTTGCCAGTTCACAGAAAAGTCGTTATAATGAAATTACAAAAGGATTGGCCCAATTGATTTAGGGGACAAAAGACTTCTAATGGAAAATAGTTCAGTTGCTGAAATGCTGGTAACCTAATCCCCATGACTTCAATAAATCTTAAAACAATTCTGTAGGTTTATGCCTGGAAAAAGGATTGCTGCCCCAAAGCCTGGCACTTGATGGCCGAGAAGCAACTACAGTCAATGGTACTTTGGCACAGCTTCCAGCTGAACACACCTTTTCCGGCACAATTACACATATTTTCATAATATCATAAAATCCGTAATGTGGTCCTTCCTTTGAAAAGGTTTTGGTCGGGTATGTAGTTTTATTATTTTGCTTCAATGATTAAAAATGCTGTTTTTGTTTTTAAGCTGCTGAGTAGTTTTGACCTATGTTAACTATAGACACTTCATCCTTCCTTCTTATCTTGTGTAAACTGAACTGTTTTGTGCTGGTTTGAGTTCCTGGCTTGTTTAAAAAGGAAACAAGTCAGAGCTCCTGATTGAAATATTAATGCTAAAGAAACTATGGTTTGTACAAATGTATCATGACAGTTTCGAAAGCAGACCTGGGCATTCGACAGCCCATGGGCCACATACAACCTGTTATGGGCCACATCCAGGCCTTTGGTTGTTTCTGTGTGGCTCGTGAAAGTAGTTGCAGCAGTGATAGTAGCAGCCCTATTAGTTCAGCTCTCTGAATAGTCCCAGTTTCCCAGATTAATTTCGTCAGTCACCATGTAACAATCAAATTTCAAATATGTGAAAATGATGGTGCATCAATTAAAGCTCATATGGTTAAACCACTAAGAGTTTTTTTTAATCAGATAACAGTTCTATAACCCACAAGAAGCCTGGATAAACTCAGGAAAGAACTCTTGAACCCATTATGTGATAAATGATGACTGTGAATCAGATTACCAAAATATTCTGCAGTGAGAAAAAAATAGGGATTACTTACTTAATCCAGGTCATGAGTCCTACTGTATCGGGGTCATAAAATTCTTGGAGCTCTGAGAGTTCTGCCATTATCCTAGGAAAAAACTAAAAGGAAGCACCAAGGCTATGAACTGTGGGAAGACAAATTACAAAACTTTAAATAATGCAGGAAAATGGACTAAAAACACCTTTCTAGTTTTACCACCAAACCACATTTTACATGCTCAAAAATCCATTTGCTACATATAGCAAAAATAAATTTCTTTGTCATAATCCACCTTAATAGAAATGCATCTTTTGGGTTCAAGTACATCTAATTAAATCTCATAACTTATCAATAGAGGTATTCTATTAGTTTTGTTAAGTTATTCAACATCATTTAAAGATTTTTTAAAAATATTATTAGAATTGCATGTGAGATAAAGCTAAAACCTCCTTCAAGTCCAGTTCATGTAATTTGTCTTGGCAGCATTACAGAAAGCTTTTGCCACTGCTTTCTTGCAAGATAGCTCTCACTCTAGCTAAAGTGTGTCAACCTTGGCAACTTTAAGATGGGTGGACTTCAATTTCCAGAATTCCCCAGCCAGCACGTTGACTCAGGATTTCTTGGAGTTAAGAAGCCCACACATCTTAAAGTTCCAAGGTTGGGAAACACTGCTGTGTCTTATCATCCTAGTATTCACTGGATGTTTCCCATCCAAATGTTAACCAAGCCCAATCTTGCATAGTTTGTGAACCCAAAGTCAGCCAAGTACAATCACGGTTAAGACAAAAAGTACTATCTAGTATCTATACCATTTTAGTGCTACTGGTGAAGACATTTAGTTAATCTTTATGGAAAAATCTGTCTGTGCAAGATTGCTAGACATAATGTTGTGAACTATATTAAAACTAGAGGTGGTATTCAGCTGGTTTGGACCGGTTCTGGCATACCAGTAGCGGAAATTTTGACTAGTTTGGAAAACCAGCAAATGCCACCTTTGGCTGGCCCTGCTCACCACCCCCGCCCTTACCTCTCCTATATTCTCTTGTTTTTTAGCTCAGGTGATGCGCGTGGTAGAGCAGATTGCTGCGCCTAAGCTGAGCTAAAAAACAGCACAGCTCACCAGCGTTGACACGGAGGGTGGTTCTTGAGTCCTGCAAGCTCTCATAACCAGTAGGAAAAAATTTGGAAACCCACCACTGATCAAAACCAAGTATTAGCTCTTATCATTAAATCTTCCAATATTCTGCATCGTTAGTAGGAGGAAGGGGAAGGTAGTATTGACATTGTATATAATATTCTATTCTTACCTCTTTCCACAAACTAAACCCTATTATAGCTGGAACAGCCATACTCAGAATGAGAGCCTAGAAGAGTAAACAGACAAATAGTTATATTTCAGAATTCCTTTTTTTGTCCCCACCCATGCAAATTCATTCAAATCACTACTGTACATGTCTTGGGGCTAAAGTTCTACTTAGGAATATATCCCATTGATCTTTTTTTTTCTTAATAGGCATAAGTAAGATTATATCCTAACAAGGATGAAATATGGCATATAGAGTTCTTTTGGAGCAGTCAGTAAGTACAAAAATAAGTGGTTCAGCTGCATGAGGAAATCCACATATCAGGCTGTCAATACACCACCATTAAATGGCCACCATTAAATGGCAAAAAAGTTGTGCCTCTAATGTATTCGGTTAGGGAAGAGATGTAAAAGACATATCATCCAGAAAATACAAAATTGGCAGATAGTAGCTCTACCAGACTTGAATGGATGATACTTATGTGTAAAAAATGGTGAATGAACATACAAAAGGAACACATTTTCAGTTACTTATGTATCATCTAAGCATGTGTGAGCCAGCACACACACTTCTACACATAAAATACCAAAATGCCTTTACTTCTGCAGCTCCAGTGAGACACCCATTAATAAAGTCCAGACATCTACTTAATCAAGTATTCAATTTGCTATATGTTCAGGGGTGGGATTCAAATTGTTTTACCACTGGTTCGGTGGGCATGGCTTGGTGGGCGTGCTTTGCCTAACACCAGCGTGCAGCTTTCCCCATACCAACTGAGACCTGCAGTGCCAATCAGTTGAGAGGATAAAGAAGAGAAAAGCACAGGGACGGGTGGGAGGGCCATTCTGCCCTTTTCTTTTTCCTCTCAGCTGATTGTCGGAGCATTTTTTTCCCTCCTCTTGCCTGATCAACCATTTCGGCCGAACCAGTCCAAACCTGCAGCATACCACCACTGCATATGTTACTACAGTCTCTGCCTTGCAGCAAACACAAGGGAAAGAAGACGACAAGATATAATCTAGCACCCACTTAGCATCTTAAGCAGGTTGCCAATATAGTCTTTCCTTCTCCTGATTGGTCTTTAGTCCTTGGGAAGACTATTTTGCCAGATAATCACGATGGCAGAATAAGAACAGACACAGAATACCAATACTTCAGTAGCTTCCCTTGCCCAAAACTAAGCCACCCATCTTATCATGATCACACTGCAGCTCACACTGTGCCTGAGTCATGAGACTTCCGGAAACCTACAGCTCTTCAGCCAAATAACAAATCAAATACAGTGATGCATTCTGAACTGCAACAATCATGTTAAAAAAATATGCAACTTAGAGATAGTACAAGTCTCAACAACCACAAGTCTTTTCCTGTCTTTACCTATAAAATTCTATACAGCAAGCTTCATCCATAAACTGTACCCTTCGAATCCTATCCATATCAATTTTCCTTAAAATGATAGCCTCCTAAAAGACTCAGAACAGCCTTTGACCAAGCACCCAAGAGTTCAGAAAGCTGCAGCCTGAACATATTTAGAAAACACCAGGCTAGAAAGGGTTAGGAATATTCTGTCTGCAGATCATGATTTTGATGAGAGATGACTTTTTATACACCCACCAGTGAATACATACTAGAGGTGGTATTCAGCTGGTTTGGACCGGTTCTGGCATACCAGTAGCGGAAATTTTGACTAGTTTGGAAAACCAGCAAATGCCACCTTTGGCTGGCCCTGCTCACCACCCCCGCCCTTACCTCTCCTATATTCTCTTGTTTTTTAGCTCCGGTGATGCGCGTGGTAGAGCAGATTGCTGCGCCTAAGCTGAGCTAAAAAACAGCACAGCTCACCAGCGTTGACACGGAGGGTGGAAGTCGCTATAAACAAGATGAACTCACCAGCAGAACAGGATGCACAGTTTTCAGTCGGATCCACTTGAAAAGAGTCGTCCAAAGCTCAGGAGAACAGACTCCAAAGGCCGCAATCATACAAACATACGGAGTCCACACATATTTCATTCTAGAGAAACAACACAAATCCAGAAAAAAAGATAAAGGGCGGTACCGATGTGGCAAAAAAGACAAGTTTGACAGAACCCACTGGACTTGGACTTGAGAAATGAGAAATAGAGTTAAATTTCATCTGCACTATATTAATACATCACTGCCAATTCTAAGATAGCTTCATGGGCACCAGTTTCATGGGAACAAAGAAACAAAATGGAAATCTGTGATCTGCAAATTTTGCAAACAGACTTCTGGGTAAAAGTCAGCTACCATGTGAAAATGTTTCTTGCATCAACTGGTACCAGCTGTTTCTGAGAAGTCAAGAACAAATGGGGGTCCCTTTCTGTCTGTTCTCCTGCTGATAATGTCATGTATTTGGATGGTCAAGGATTTTATAGTACTAAAAACCTAGGTGTGTTCTATGTGTATCTAAGCAATTCTTTTTTATTTAGCAGTGCTCAAAGTTGTATCATGTCAGCTCAACAGGAATGTCAGCTATTTGTAACTATAAGATTTGCAAGTCCCTGAAGGATTCACCTATGTGTGACTTTTCTTTAAGGTTGGGTAATATCAGATTTATACTAAACAATAAAAAAATACTGTAACCCTATGAATATGAACATTTGTTATTCAGGAATGTGGTCTTGATTCTGTAGTTTTTCGTAAATTAGGAACAGCAGGTAATGTTTCCCCACCACATCTGTTCACTCAAATATAAGGGCAACATATGAGAGGCAGCCTTCGTTCTCTGTTTTCTAAAGAGCAAATAACAAATGTGTGACCTCTATTAGTCCCAACCCATATGGCCAATGGACATGCTCGAACAGGGGTGTCAAACTCAAGGCCCAGGGCCCAGATCCGGCCCATGGGGTACTTAGATCAGGCCCATGGGCTGCCCTGGAGATAGCAAAGGACCCTCCCATGGTGCTCCTGCCAGTGAAAATGGAGCTCGGGAAGGCCACGTATGGACCTTCCGAGCTGCATTTTTGCTGGCAGAGGATTGCAGGAAGCCATTGGAGCAGAAAACAGAGCTCGGGAACCTATTTTTGCTGGCAGAGAGCTCGGGCCACCACAGGCGCCCCCAACATGAGTGAGGTCAACCTGCCCACTCCCATCTTGGCCCCCTGAGGTTAAACACAACCTGGATGTGGCTCTCAAAGAAATTAAGTTTGACTTCCCTGTGCTAGAAGATGCAACAAAAACATCTCAAGGCACCCAAGGTAGCCTTATATCAGGTCATGCAAGGTGTTCAAGAGTTGCTTGCAGAATTTGAAAGAAGGAAAATATAAAGACATTACATAACATTTATTTCTAATGAAATATTTTTCTATTTAATTACATACAAATGAAATTAAAGCAAATTTGGCTTTGATCTGGTTTTCCTACTAGTCCTTGGAGTGTGGCTCTGGGCATATAATTCAAAGTTCTGATGCAACCCTCATCCATGGTTCTAAGGTTGCCCACTTAAGTCTGATACTGCAATGATCAATATCAAGTGTAAGAGTCTGTAATACTAGATTAAGCTGTATTTTGTAGTCAAAATTCACACAATGATAACTGGTTCTTTGTTATCATTTATTTTAAAGAGAACCAAAGTAATAGGAACATCAAAAATCTTTCAGTTTGTGTTTTTCATGGTAGCCAATCAGATGCTTTTGAGAAGCTCATAAACATGAAAATGTATTTCTCCTTTATTACTGTTTCTGGGCAACTATGCAGAGATATTCCATAAGCAATATTTGAAGTAACATAAAGCCAATCACAGTTAGTAGTCATTTATAATCATATCTCTACCTGATTTTTTTATAACTGCCTTTTAAAATAATCTAATTTGGGGATTAATGCAGCACTTTGTAGGAGCAAATGCTTTAAGTTAATTTTCTACCATGTTACTAGTTCTCATGCAAAGCACACTTGGATGATATAGAAGTAATAATAAATAACAAATTCACTTAAATAGAGATTCCCATTGCAAGTCTCCCTACTTAACTCCTCTTCCATATAAAGGTGCTTGTAATTCAAGCCTGTTATTAACCAACCACAGGTATTTATTTAAAAATCACAACCACTCTTATCCATGCTCCAGGAATTTTTAATAAAACCATAGGTATAATATAAACAGTAATATCTTCCACATTCCCAGTGAAAAGAAATCCTTGCAGCCTTCTCATGGACTCACCCTTCCATCATCATAGAAAGCAACCCCAAGGAAACTGTGTGTAATATATGGTAGGCTACTTCTGGTCTTTCACCAATCCCGCCCTCATGTGTGGTTGGTTCGTTGACTTGTTTATTGCTGTGACATCGGAAGAGAAAGAAGATGGGGTCATCATACCTCTCTCTCATGGAGTTTGCTTGGCAATTAAAGGACCCATCAGACCCAACAATTGTACTCTTCATTATATTTTCTCTTAAATCTAAACTCTGATGTCTTAACAATAATTCAAGAAAACTAGGTAGCAAAGGAGTTAACCAAGGACAGAATGAGATACAAATACCTCCAGGCATTCTGAATACATACTATAATATATTGATCAATAAAAAGAGTGTGGATGGATAGTGAATTCTGCCCAGTTCAAGAACTAATCACAAATTCTTGGATTTTCCTAACTATTGAGAAATGCTTTCTAACATCAAGATTTTTTTAAATACTCATAAGCTATTTGCAACAAGCTCCAATTATAGATCTGGAAGTATTTGAGGGGGGAAATGGAAGAAAGGCAAAACAAACGTAAAGACAGCTCATATTCTTTCTACCTAATTTTGAAGATGAAGGACAAAAGTGTTGAACACATATGCAAATATGACATGCAAGTTATACCGTATACTTATACCATATACCATATACAAGCTATACCGTATACTGTATACTTATACGTTATACTTATACCGTATGCAAAGGAAGGTAGAATTCAGATTTAATTCTACCATTTTATTCAGCTTGGGAACTCCTTACACAATATGTAATGGGTGTATCAATTATGCCAAGTCACTAGCATCTACAAAAACTATGGAACAAAAATTAAACTTGATAAAAATCAACTTACCTCATTTTCCTAAAGGAAGCCTGACCCACAGAAGTAAGGCAAATAATTAGTACCAAAATGTAGAATGGCAATAGCGAAGAATGAGTGAGCCGCAGGAAGAAGTCTTGGGATGGTGTCTGAAGTGATTCTTGACAAAGCAGCCAATTAACTGTGAAGTTCCTGTTAATGTCAATGGAAGTGAAACACATTAAATAGCCAGACATGATCCCAGCCAATCAGAATAATGTGTTGTACTGACTTCACATGGAAAAGGATAATCCCTGAATACGTCTTCATTTTGCAGACATGCTTAAAAGAAAAACAGGGCCGCTTACAAAGCTTATTTCACAAGTTTTATTTGTTTGTTAATTTTTCTGCTGCCATCTCCCCTATAAACTCTGTTTAACAAAATCCTAGTCAAAAGCAGAGTGGCTCAGGTTGGCCTTTCAGTGGCACACTAGGGATACTCCCAAGTAGAACAATGAGAACAATGAGAACAAAGAAGAATGTGCAGCTGTAAATATGCTTTAAGTTAATGTACGCTTTAATTAAAATATGTTTTTTCACAATTGTTGAATAACTTTTTTCTTTGGGTATCTTAAAATTAAGATTTGAAGGCATGTTTTGGAAAGTCTTAGGGAACCGCTCTTAAGTTTTTCCAGGGACAAGATGTATGTTTGGCTTGAGTCTATTCAACCCCAATTTATCTGGAATTCTTCCATTCTCCCAGCCTGTGAGCATTTCCATCTTCTACAGAAAGACAACTTGATGCTCTCAGCTAAGGCCACCTTTCAACCTTCCCTGTACATAAGCATGTTTCTTTCTTCTCGAATGTTTCATCCGCTTCCTCACTTGCTGTCTACCCAGCTAGCTACTTCAGCATTGCCTTCCATTTAACTCCTTGATCTGTCTTTTAGCTTCTCCCTCGTGTTTACTAGTCGACAGATCTCACTTAACTAACAAGCTACTCCTGAAATCTCTCACTAAATAAGACATATTTTGTGGAAACTCACTAGACGATCCTGAATTCTAATTTCTGTCCAGGCAACATATCTGATCAAATTGGACTCCAATGTGGACTCCAATCATAAAAACATGCCACAAGAAAAAAGGATGAAACAAAGCAAACTAAAGGAATATATAATATTATTCCAGATCTGCTACTTGGTAATTTATTGTGTTCTTACTGGTACCTGAACCAAAGTTTACAGGGGACTAATGTCTCATCTTTATTCAGCAATTGTCTGGCTTTTAAGACTTTGCCTGCACAGTTCATAGCATTTCCTCAAGGACAGAAGCATATCTTTTGAAAAGAGTCCAGAGACGTCCCAACTGCTAAGTATCTGTTCAAGATAACTGCTACTATGTGTGGGCAGAGAAGATGCTCAAAACTGGTCAAGGATCAAGATCACGTGAACTGTTAATAACACTTTATAACGCCTTGGTAAAGCTACACTTAGAATACTGCATTCAGTTTTGGTCGTCATGTTGTAAAATAGATGTTGAGACCAGAGGTGGTATTCAGCAGGTTCTGACCAGTTCTGGAGAACCGGTAGTGGAAATTTCCTTCCCCTATCATGCCCACTAAGCCACGCCCACAGAACCAGTAGTAAAAAATTTGAATCCCACCACTGGTTGTGACTCTAGAAAGAGTGCAGAGAAGAGCAACAAAGATGATTAGGGGACTGGAGGCTAAAACATATGAAGAACGGTTGCAGGNAGAGCAACAAAGATGATTAGGGGACTGGAGGCTAAAACATATGAAGAACGGTTGCAGGAACTGGGTATGTCTAGTTTAATGAAAAGAAAGGCTAGGGGAGACGTGATAGCAGTGTTCCAATATCTCAGGGGTTGCCACAAAGAAGAGGGAGTCAAGCTATTCTCCAAAGCACCTGAGAGCAATGGGTGGAAACTAATCAAGGAGAGAAGCAATGTAGAACTAAGGAGAACTTTCTTGACAGAACAATTAATCAGTGGAACAACTCGCCTCCAGAAGTTGTGAATGTTCCAGCACAGGAAGTTTTAAAAATATGTTGGATAACCATTTGTCTGGTGCAAGGCCCTCATCCAGTGCTTCTAGCACATAATTATGAGGACTGTGCAGGGTTTCTCACTGGATTTCTCAAAGGCCTTGAAGTATCAATGGCATATCTCTCTGCATCATTAAAAGTAGCTGTCTTTTTTCACACAGCAGCAGCATCCACAGGAAACAGCAACTTTTGAGATTACTACAGTTGCACTGTTATGGACCACTAATCTCTTTTGGAAACCAAATACAAAATACGGTCTAATAAAAACTTCGTGCTGTTTGAGCTAAGGTTGGATTCTCCTTTGTTAAAATCTAGAACATAACTCAAAACGTATTGTTTAACAACCCATACTTTTTAGAATTCTGTTTATTAATTTCTTTGTTTTATAAATTATCACCATACAGGGGTATCATAATAAAAATAACTATGTTGCAATAATGTAGATCATTACTTCAAACTTACTTATTTGTATTTAATCCCAATTTTGCTTCAAGGACTTTAATTAAATTCTCATTTTCTTTATGGGAAATAAATGTCTGAAAAAGAAAAAAGATAGCAGCATTCTTTTCACTCAGGTAACAGAATTATATGAGATTATATAAGTATCATTTGATTACCGGCATTACATTTTCTAACAGAAAAGAAATTTCTGTAACAAAAGACTGAAGGGAAGCCTTTATCTTTCAGATACAGTTGCTACGCAGCTTCTGTGTTCTTCACCCATACATGGAGTCCAACAAAATCTGGAGACTAAGAAAACAAAGACTACAAGAGGTGGGTGTCTTATAAAGATCATTACTAAAGATCTTATTGTAGAGATGAGATGATAGGTCTAACTGCAAAAACTGGGAATGTAAGGAACTCACTTTTGAAGTTTCATTAGCTATTAGCAGTTTCTCAATAAATATACAGGCAGTCCTTGGCTTACAACCACAATAGAGCCCCAAATTCTGTTGCTAAGTGAGACAGTTGTTAAGTGAGCTATCCCCCATTTTACAACCTTTCTTGCCACAGTTGCTAAATGAAGTATTGCAGTTGTTAGGTTAGTAACATCTAACCACTTCTTGTTGTTAAATGAATTTGACTTCCTCACTGTCTTTGCTTGTCAGAAGGCTGCAGTTGTCATAAAGATAAATCAGTTGCCAAGCATCCAAATTTTCATCATGTGACCATGGGGATGTTGCAATGGTCATAAGTGCGAAAAACAGTCATCACTTTTTTCAGTAATGTAACTTTGAATGGTCACTAAATGAACTGTTGTAAGTCAAGGACTACCTGAAAATAATACTTCAAAAACTGGTTAATGAAACCTTGTGGCAGGTATTTATATTTTTGCTTCAGTATCCTTTGTTTTTATTGTACTTTGGTAAATCAAAACATCGGATAGAGTTTGGGAAGCAGCCCTCTACTTCTTTGTTTTAGCTCCCCTCATTCCCCCCATTCCCAAGTTTTCCTATCAACGTCTTAATTCCAAATATGTAAAAAATCAGCTTAAACACATTTGGAGCATTTAATATCTTTTTTCCACTGCACTCTAATCTTTTCTAATCTAGTGTCCTTCGAGGTTGCATTTTCATTCCTATAACTCTAGTCTACTATTCAGAGGTTTGGCTGACTTGGTCCATTAATTATTTTACCAGTTTAAAAATACACACACACGCACACAGACACACACACACACACACACAAAAACACTGAGAAATGGCTTTATCAGAAGTTTCCTCCTCTCTTGGAACTTACATATGATTTATCTGTATTATTGTGCACAATTAAATGAAAGTTTTGAAAAGATAAATATTACCTTCATTGTAAGATTCAAAGTCACTGTGGCCGTGAATACCAAATAAAAATAGATGAGTTTCAGCATCCTTGAAAGAAGAGTTCCCTTTTTCATATTCATCTACAAAAAAGCAATAAACCTGTTTATTTCTCGATCTAAACCTTAATACAGAGAAGTGCATAACTACAAATAATGCCTCCAACATTACCTGAAGGTATTTTGCCAGCAAGGCTGTGGCAACAAGGCTTAATAATGGAGATACTAATAAAGCTGTATTTTCAAATTGTAACACGTATCCCAAGAAGAGGGAAAACAGGTAGATTTTATATATTTCGTGCACCTACGGATAAGGAAATAAAACATCAAAATGTCTTGATTTTTAAGAAATACTGAATAGCAACTGCACAAAAATTTTCCCTCTGTCCTTTGTTTTTTATTTTCTAAACCTACAGATTTAGATTAAACCTAAACCTTTAGGATTAAACCTAATCCCACAGATGGAGCTTAAAGAGGGCAAAGAAAATAAAGCAGAATCTGAATTTAAAAGTTTATAATGAATGTGTTTGAATGTCCAGGTACCTTCTCTGTCTGTGTGAACCCTATGACATCAAGCAGGAAAAGAGAGACCGCTTGGATAAATAGTAGATAATGACTGTATTCCCACATCATCATAAAAGTGTATGTTGAAGCACTGACCAGCAGGTAGCAAAATCTCTGAGAAAGCATAAGAAGGAAGAGAAGAAAAGGGAAACAATGTTTTAGTTAGTTTACTTTATTGGCATTGCACCTCATTCAACAAAATTAAATGCCATCTTCAGTGTACATTATATATATAAAAAATAAAAGAAACACATCCTTCACATTCTATACAATTGAATTGAAAACCCGATATTGCATAAAAAATTTAAAACGCATTACAAATAACCAATTAAACTTAGAAACTTTGAATGTATATTGGGAAAGACAAGGTAGAATTGCTTGGTAGTTTTGTTATCATGAAGTTCCAGATGAATCTAATCAGAAACTCCACTAAATCTGGCCACTGTGTGCAGGAATGCACATTTTCCTCTGATTGCTTCCTTCCATAGACACTGTTGAGCTGCTTCCATCTGAAGAGACTTTAATTGATGAATTCTGCTTCCCCTCTTAATTTCAGCAGTGGATTGATGAAATAGTGAGATGTTCAGCTGCTTTTCTGCAGCCACCTCTTCTGCTCTTTTCAGCCCCCTGTGAGTTTTCATTCCAAATGATTAATTACAAGTTTGGCTAGACAAGTTTGCTGGGTCAGTAATATGCAGACAGAAAATTTCATGGTTTTGCTTCAATGTGAGAGGATGGTGGGTCTTTCTTTTCTTTTTCTTAACCAAATAAAACTGACAAAGAGTTTTGCCAGCACAAGTGATAGGGAAAATGGTAAAACAATAAAACTTTTTATCTATTGGCCACCAACAGGCACAACAAATGGAAAAGTGTCAAGTATGGGGGAGAAGGTGTGATATAAAAGATTTATCAATGAAAATTACTTTACAGAAAGGAAAGTGTCTTCCTGTCACAGGTAGGAGGAGCAAAGAATCTAGTAACCAATGGCTAGCAGTCAAGGTAGAACACTATGCCGTCTCTGTAGCCAAAATGGAGGGGTTTTAAATATGCAGTGGGATTTCTTAAGCTAGCTCCCTTTACAGACAGTTTTCACACAAGAATGATGTCGCTTAAGACAGCTATATGGGAGAATCCAATGTTTCAACTTATTCTTGCAAAGCAAATGTTGAAAGTCTCTTTTGGAAGAAAGTCTTAGAGAAAAAAATTCTAACAAGAGATCATAAATATCTCAAACAATTTCAAGGTCAGATGTTTTAACAGCAGAAATTGGCAGAATAGGACCACACCTTCAAAAGGGGGAACTTAATAAATAGTTTCCTGGTTCAGGAAGAAAAATATGCTTTAGCAAACACTTGTCTTTCTAAAAACCAGATGTACAACGAGAAAACAAGAGACTGGTTCTATCCCCTCAAAAGCATATTGACCCAAAGTGATTTTGACCCACCAATTATTCTACTTTCCACCCTTTTAAAATCCATTTTTTACCATTTTATTTCCACTTAAAACACTTTTCTCTTACCTCAGCAGAGGAATTTATATTATTCTTTAAATAGCCTGTTAGAGCTGCAACTTGGCAAGCAAAATATGGCAAAGCCCAGTTCTCCCTAGCAGGTACTGAATAATCTATTCTTGTTGTGTCCGCTCTAAAAAGCAAGCAGAAAAAACCCCCAATGTATTAACTTATTTTTATAACATGAATATTCAATTATGCAGCATGATTGTAAGAAACTGCACATCTGTATTAATATTTTGAAGTACAGACACATTTGGGATTGATCATATAGTCTTCTTATTTATGCTTTATATAGCTGGAAACAAGTTCCAATGAAAGCAGATGTCATTTTTCACTTGTCAACCGTGAAAAAAACTTAATATTTGAATGAGAGTCCAGTAGGAAATTTCATCTTTGCAGGGTAAACTTGGAAGTAAAAAATGTATCCTCAGAGAAACCCCTGGCAATCATTTCTGCATGATATTGAGAAAGAAAAGGGATATGTCCATTTAATCATTAGGATTCAACCTTGAATTGAAGAAGTTACTACAATTGCACACAATGTCAGCTGCAGTGAGTTTCAATGTATTCTTCTTTCTACAAAACAGCCAAATGTAACAGATGATCAGTCATAACAACGTGAAAAATATTTCTTCTAATAATTCCAATCAGAAAATATTACTTAATGGAAATTGCATATAAATCTCCCAATAGAACACTTCCTTAAGGTTTCATCAATCCCAGCGGGAATACAGTTGCTTGTTTTGTTAAGGCAAGAAAACAAGAGTTCAGTGATAAAATAAATATCCTTGGAGGGGAAGAAATGATCATCCACAGTTCCAAAAGCTATGCATCTCAAATTAGCCAAGGGGAGGCTGGCTTTGCCTGACTTTTTAATATTAGCATATATTTGTTAATGTCAAATAAGAAGAAACTAGGTACACCATTCCAGAACGTTATCTGAGAGACCAACTCTGGCAAATCCAAGCTACCCAGAGCTGCTCTCATCTTTATTTGGACCTAAAAGTTGAAGGTGGCAAATCTGGCGTTTTAAGACTGCATTGCAGAGAGAAAATCAATATTTATTTTACCTGTTAATAATAAACCAGGCAACAGTCAGCATCCCTGCGAGCCAAGTCCCACTCATAAGCCAGCTGGTTACGAACAATGCAGTCACATAGATGCCCTGTAGCCCAAATACTATGCCAATGTAAAAATAGACTGGCTCAATCACTTCCTGAAAAGTAAAAAGAGACATGTTGTTTTATAAACACATAGTAACTGAGTGATAGTTATACCATCTCAACTGGGATTTACCAAGGGAAACAGCTTCCTGTAGCCCCAAGGGACGCTCAACTTATGTAAACAAGGAAAGGCCAAATCATGACTCTAAATGTTTTCATCTGGTTACTGAAAACTCTCATAAAAAATAATTCCAGTTCTGTTGCTTTTGGAAAGTTCTTTTTTCCCCTTAGATGTATTTTCAACAATAATTGGAAAGCCTCGGTGGCACAGTGGTTAGAGTGCAGTACTGCTGCTGCAGCCACCTGCCTGCAATTTGGCTGTTCGAATCTCACCAGGCTCAAGATTGACTCATCCTTCCATCCTTCCGAGGTGGGTAAAATGAGGACCCAAATTGTTGGGGACAATATGCTGACTCTGTAAACTGCTTAGAGGTGGCTGTAAAGCACTATAAAGCGGTATATAACTTTAAATGCTATTGCTATAATAACATATGAGATTCAGAACAGCCTTTCTTCAATCCAATGAATAATACTGGCTGCAGGGAAGACTACCACTGCCAATAGGGCCTTTTTTCTGCGTTTTCTGAAAAAAGATCAAAAGACTTCCTGGAATAGTATCAGCAAAGGAAGAAGGGAATTGACCAGGATCACTTCCTCCATTAGAAGACTCTGTACAGATAGTCCTCAACTTACAACAACTCATTTAGTGACCATTCAAAGTTACAAAGGCATTGAAAAAAATTAACTTATGACCATTTTTCTTTCTTACAACTTTTGCAGCATCCCCGTCATAACTTTGAATGGATGCTGAATGGAGAAGCCATAAGTGAGGACAACTTGTATGACTTAACTTGTACATACATTATTTCAAATGCAAGTTTTGTCTTTGTCTGTAGACTCTGTAGAGGGCTAAAAAGCACTTTGAAGCAGTATATAAGTCTAAGTGCTAGTCTCAAAGGGGCTTTTTCAGGAGGCAACTGGACGTTCTTGCTTTTTTGTTTGAAGATGTTTCACTTCTCATCCATGTATGAGAAGCCTCTTTGGGACAACCATGATCTGGATGACTGAGAATCTCCACTGACTTCTTAGCGCTAGTGTTAGTGCTACTCTCCTGCCCTTATCAAATGATTAGAGTAGTATACCTGAGTTATACCAACACAAAGGACAAATGCATTTCTTGGCCTTAAAGAGCTATGCACATCTGTCCCATTAGACTCTGAAAAGGTAGAATAGATTCAACTCACCAACTAAATCATGTTTAATCTTCACCCATGGGATTGGAAACATTTAGCCTTCTTCACATATAACAGTGATTCTCAAACTTTGATCTGCTTACTACTGAAGATCTAAGAAAGCTCCCCTAGGTAGTTCACTGCAGCCACAGCTTGCTTGCCACATCAAGCCCCACCTCCTCCCTACGTTTGTGCTAGATAGCTGACTTGCAAAAAAAATTCCATAATTAAATACTGATTCAGTGTGAAGTGCATAAATGATAATACATAGGAGTATTAGCCTTCTGAAAACTGCCAACATGGAATAATCTAAAATGCATGATGGCAATAATGCCATCATGGTTGTAAAGTGACGAAACGGGCCTATTATTTATCCTGCAAAGCCTGCAGAGTTTTTTTTCAAGCCTCTGGGAGGCCGAAAAAGGCCTCAAACCAGCTGAAAAATCAGCTGCGAGATGCAGTGCAGGTAGGGGGGTGACAGGAGGGGATTGTGCGTGAATGTGCAGGGGGCATGTGTGTGTGTGTGTGCACATTGCTTTCTGGGTGCTGGCACACAAACGCGCAAGCGCAAGTGCACACACAATTTTTGGCACAGGAGCCCAAAAAGGTTAGCCACCACTGCACTGGAGAATATAATAATGAATATCTCAAAATGAAGTTTCACTGGCTAGAACTCCTTAGCCCTAACTTTTTAAGAGATTGCTATGATAGATCATTCATGGCCAGAGGTTTCTTCTCAGACTTGTTATTCTGGCATCGCATTCATTAATTCATTAAATAAAAAAAGGAGATTGTTTGCTGTAATGTTTGATGTAATGCTTCTCTTAGCTGCTCAGGGATTTTATGAAGGGGTTAGGAACTGAAGTTAACAAAAGAGTGGCTTGAAAAGATTATTTATTATTTATTTATTTATTGAATTTATATTGCCGCCTATCCACCCATGCGACTCGAGGCGGCGTACAGAATGTAAAGCCATATTTAAAATTTAAAAAAACAATAAAAACTAACAAAAAGAATCAAATAAATTAATAAAGTACAAAAGAACAAAATCTGGAAAGAAATAAATTAAAAAAATAAATCACCCCCCAACTCCCACCCCGACCCCCCAACCCTAGGACAGCAGATCACACAAGCCATTTGATGGGCTCCATCCCGCTCTAGGTTCCCAGGCCCACTGGCAGAATGAGGTCTTCAATGCCTTCTGGAAGAGTGTTAGAGTGGGGGCCATTCTAATCTCTGGGGGAATGATATTACAGAGAGAGGGAGCCACATGGAGAAGGCCCTTCTTCTGGGTCCCACCAAGTGTATCTTCCTCAGGGATGGGATCCACAACATTCCCTGCCTGCCCTCTCTAATGGGTCGGGTAGATGTAACCGGCAAGAGATAATCCCTCAGATAATATCAGATAAGATTGGCGAGCGAATTCATGATAAAACCAGGTTATGAATACAGAATTTGCCAGCCCAGAACCTCAACACTTTTCTATGAGCTGATCCAAAATTATGAGCTGATCCAAAAAAATTTGCTCCCATAAGACTGGAATTGCCAGTCTTGATCCTAAGTGTGATCCCAGTTATTATTAGTTTCTTACTTTTTGCTTTCTTAACTAAGTTGGCACAGGAGGAATTACACAGGAGCAAGCTGCATTTTTTTTCCAAGCAAATGGAGTACTCTCGATGTGGCATCCTAATAGCTTGTACTGCTTTCACCTGGCCTCTGAAATAAAGCAAGCCCATTTATTTTAGGCAGTCAACCTTTCCTGGTTCTGGTCACACAAGGTGATAAAAAAGAAAAGATGCATACTTCACTGCCAGATGCCTGATATAAAATGCTGGCGATCAATTCCGGATACAAAGTCATCTGTCGTACAGTGTTCATTGTTTTTAGTGACAGGGTCCTGTTGTCATGAATAAGCTGATGAATGCCTGCAAATGAAGGAGGCAAGGAAACAATTTTTTTCTCTTATTATACAAATGGTTGCATCCAACAAAACAAATAACCCAGATGTCCACTTTATTTATTTATTTATTTATTTATTCATTCATTCATTCATTCATTTATTCTGAAAGACTTATCTGGCTGTCCCAATTTGTCATCTCAGCAAGTGGCTCTACTTGGTTAATACCAAGGATATTAGACAAACAAACAAATAAGGCAACCATCAGCATAGTACAGAGGCACTGTGGACATTCTTAAGAACCTCTCCACATAAAAACAGCCAATGGAAAATCAACAGGGTTTGGGCCATCAGAATCTGGAAGGAAATGATGTTTGATTGGGGAGGTGTTCCAACAAATCAAATCAGCTAACGTGGTTTCATACAGGGAGCTCAAAGCATGTCTACTCTGTCAGATCTGTTGAGATGAGCAGAAACTATTGGAGATAAGTTGTTGCACAAGTTTGTCTTATGCTTCTACCATATTTCTGTGTGCTACCCTGTAAAGGCTACTTTGATAAATGTCCATCATCATCACGCACTATAAAAAGCTCCTAGATGTCATCTCATAAGAACCAGGAGGAATATAAAAGACATTTGATTTAACGGAGATAACCTATTCTTGCTTGTTTCTGAAAGTAGATTATTCAACTATATTCTTTCTAAAGCTTGTTTGAGAAGATGACTGCACCCCATGATCATGGGGACAAACTTCATTATGAAGTTTGAAATCTAGCTCTGTACTTAATGTTCAGAGTCAGATCTGGCACTAGACTTCAGACAGCAATACAATCTAATGAAATACTCTATTGGGAGCCAATGTGGTATATTGGACTAAGATATTGGACTAGGACTTGGGAGACTACGGCTCAGATCAACATTAGCCATGGGAAACTTGAATAACTTTGGGTCAGCCCAGCTATTTTATAGAGTTGTTTGGCTCTAATTGTAGGTGGGAATGCTATATAGATTGTGTTGACCCACTGGAGGAAAGGGATAAAGTTAGTTTATCCCTTAGTTTAGTTTACTTTATTGTCATTGCACCTCATACAACGAAATTAAATACCATCTTCAGTGTACATTGTGACTATGAAAATAAACACAAACACACATCCTTTCCATTCTATACATTGAATTGAAAACCCCTGATATTGCATTAATATTGCAATCTCATAGGTAACATGTTTTTAAATTTCAATGCTTTTAGTAAATCTTAACTCTCCCTAATTGTCTATCAATTCTTTTTCTTTTCTTCTTTTAGGAATTCATGTGAATTATCTCACAGTGAGATATGGGCTTATCTAAATCTCCATCCAGATTTGAGGCACATCTCCTTTTAGTTTAAACCTAACTCATGATTAGGGAGATATGCCTCAGCTACTAAGGGGAGATGTGCCTCAAATTTGGATGGTCATTTAGAGAAGCCCATATGACTCACTATGAGGTCATTCACATGAGTTCCCAAGAAGAAAAAGAAAAAAAAAGTTAACCCATGGGCTAGGTTTTCATAAATAATTGGATTAATGGGCAGATAAAAACTTTGTTACCCTCGACTGCATTGAAGCACACATGTAAGTTTGGAGTCACATAATCTTTCATTCAATCTATCCCATGGTTCTGTATAGCCTGAAGCTTTGCAAGCATTTAGCCCTAGAAGGTAATGCAAACTGTACAATCCTGATTTCTCTTCAGTTACCATTTAGCAAGTGTATTTGCCTTACCTTTTTTAAAAGAGGAGGCTTTTAACAGTTCTTTATAAAATGAATAGTAAATGGCACTGTCACCCTGAAATGTGATTTCTCGTTCAAGTTCCTAGAGAAAAAAAGAGTTACCAGAAAATGTAAGCTAGGAATGATATGAATCTCCCAATCCCTTTGTCAGAACACAAAAATTATGCTTTCAAAACTGAACAGTCCACTAATTCACAAATTTCCCCAAAATTTTCAAATGGACATTGAAAAAAGGTACTATTAGATTGGTTTAAAACATCAAATCACATTTTTTGAAGAATTAACTCACTCTGCAGACAAAATTGTCCCTAAATGCAACTTTCACTCACTCCCATTATGCTTTTGAAAGAGGACTCTTTCAAAATGCCCACAATGGTCTTTGAGCATCAAATTTTATTTTACAAAAAAGTATGTTCCCCATCCATCCAGCTACCTATTCCTCTTTAATACAGTAGATGGGTTATATTTAAACAAATTATAGGAAAATATGAGTTTGCTACTTCTATTTATGAAAGCTAGATAGCTTAGAGTTACATTTACAGTTTCATAAGGACATAGCAGCTAACTTACAATGAAGTGAATGTTTAAATGATATCAATAACTAATTGCCCATTTTCATTTGGCCTACCAAGTTACTTAAACTTGAAGAAGCTCCAAAAAGCTTTAGGGAGATATTTTTCAACTTTGCTTCAGATTTTTAAAAGCTGAGATTTCACTCCCCAAAACAGGATGCTTTTACAGGCTGGCCAAACTCTCTGGAGCTATGGCCTCAACTTCCTGTGATATTAGTATCACAAGATTCATACTATTGAGACAGCTCTGTTTTTCTTAATGGTTCACAGGAAACTCAACAGGCCCCAAAGTATATTTTAAAGGCTGAAAATCTTGTTTTTGTATGTGTGGTGCACCCATTCATGCTTCAATAAGAAAATGCCAATAAAAACAGTGTAGAAGCTATAAATTCATTGTGAACTGAGGTGAAAGGGAATGTTAACCTCTTCACGGAAAAATAATTAAAGATTTTATAAGAAAAACTAAGAAACCAACTTTATGCAGCTTATCATTTCATCTTGATTCTAGACTAGGGGTAGGCAACCATGGCTCATCCTATGATTTGAATTAAGTCCCTCATTGTCCATGACCAATGACCAGGTTAAGTATTCTTTGTTATATAGCTTATACATTATAGGAACTGCCACATATGTTTATTCATAAGCCAACCTTGTGCTTGGATAAAATAACAGACTTTATTGTTTGAGAGTCCTTACCGGCCTACCAGAAAACCAAAATTTGCGTTCATGGTATGTAGAAAGATATATGGCATACATCATTCCACTTATGATTGCTGTAATGCAGCCAAAGAAAAGCTTTGTAAAATGTGGAATCAAGACATCTGAAAAGAAATACAATAAACATCAAATTAAGTAACTGAAAATCTATGTTTTCATATCAAGTCAAATGCCCATGCTTGTCAAGGCCCTCTGCAAAACAATAAGCAGGTGGCAGAAGAGGGCTAATGTCCAATCAGTCCATAAGTACAAAACACTAGAATATACAAGCTCTGTAGACACAAGAATGGAGGATATGGTAGAAGTCCTGACCTGATGTAGAGAACAAAGAGAATGACTTGATGGAGAAAGGGAAGATCCATTACCAAAGCATCAAAAAGGAAACATTGTTTGCAAGAGTATACCATAGCCAATCTAAATAAAAGTAGTTTTTAGTCTTCTGTGAAGTCTATTTCTTGATTTCATCTGACTCAGACTGGCAAGGGCCTCAGATGCAATCCAGGCAAAATGGAGTGCCTAATTATTTCAGGATAATAGTAATGTTGAGTCTCTGTGCTTGCCTGGGAACAGCAGACCCACAAGTTGGGATTCAAGTAGAGCAGATGAAAGTTGTAGCCGGGAGACCTTTGGCCTAACACTGGCCAGAGTGCCAGTTGTAACTTTACTAGAAACAGGATGCACTGGGAAAAGTCACTTGTGCTCTTGTCATCTAGCGATTGAAATACTACACTGTAATTTGCTCCATGTGGAATTCCCTTTGAAGACCATCTGGAAACTTCAACTGATCCAAAATGCAGCAGGCCATAAGCATACGGAGCATATATGGATAGCTAGGTATTGCCAGGTTACACCACTGTTGAGGGACCTGCATGGTTCCTGATGTTTCCAAGTGCAATTCAAGATGTTGGTTGTTACTTATAAAGCCTTAGATGGTTCAGGTCCTGGAATCTAAGAGTCTGCCTTTCCAAGATAAATTCTATCCACCCAACCCAGGGAGCTGGGTGATCAGGGAGTGTCTGCTAAAGATCCCTCCCATCATGAGGTACAATAAGAGGGATCTCAGTTGCAGGCATTCTATGTGTAAGGTGACTCCCAGGGAACACCTTGATCCTTGAGGTGAGTATGGCTCCCACTCCTATAGTCATCTGAAATATAGTAAAAACATTATTTTTTCAGGTCTTCAGAAATAGTTTCTGTAAAGACATCAGTAATATGGCTTTGTATTATAATGTTGCTATTGTATTTTGTATTTTATATATTATCTAGAATCTGTTGGGAATTACATAAATCTTGTAATGAAACAATGAAAATATTTATCGACTTTGCTCCAGGGACTTTCATAAACTCACAGATTATAATTTGATGTTACAGACATCAAATAATATACAATTGGGTAGATCAGGTTTGTTAGCCTCTTTTGATATCTGAGTTGTCTCAAATCAAATAGGATTGTTTATTTGCCTGAATGGTGAAATAAACAAACACAGGGTACATGGAAATCAAGGCACATTCCTTAAAAGCAGACATCTGTAAAAGTTTAATCTTCATTCATATCTTGCTACAAAAATCAAACATGCAGCTTGTTTGCATTTTACATAGTAGTAACTTGTTATATACCCACAGCTGTCTCTGTTTAAATGACCTGTATTTAACCTAAATTCTTGGGCATTTGTGCATAGCGTATCAATCAATTTAGACCTCTTTTGGGTTTTTTTTAAAAAATATTTTTAAAATTATATTTAAGCAGTGTCAGATATCCACGGCATCCACTCATTCTATGGCCATTTGTAATGGTTCTTGAACAAGAGGCACTTAAAACTTGATCCTTGAAGTTCCAGCAACCAAAGCGCCCCTGTAGTCACATGATCATGATCCTTGCATTCAACAACTGATCTGGATTTCTGACCATTGTAGTGTCTCACAGTCACATGATTGTGATTTCCCTGCTAGCTTTCCACAAACTAAATCAATGGGGAACCCAGCAGAACGTTGAAAGTCACAGTCACATGAGGTCTGTGCTGAATGTCACTTGCTTAAGGCCTGGTCCGACTGCACTTACGGATGCAAAGAGGATGTAAAACATTAAAAAAAGCTTGCCATCCGTTGGAAAACGCTATGCATCCGTTGTGTACTCATTGCATACGTGTTTCATACGCTCTATCCGTCAAGCATCCATCCACTGCGATTTCATCCGTACAAGAAGTTTTGAGCTGCACAAAACTTTGTGAACGGATGAACTTTCCGCCGTGTACGATGTAAATCCGCGACATATGAGCAACAAACGTTCTTTGTCCATTTATCATCCGTTAAACGTCCGCTCTCTGCATCCTCTGGGCATCCTCGCAACTCACATCCGCTGCAGGTGAAAACGGAAAGAGGGAGGAAACAAAAGGTACACGGAACGTCTACACAGCGTTAGTTGCACTGAAATAGAAAGGATGCGCAGTGAATGGTTTGCATCCGATATATATCCGCGCGGTATCCCCTTTCTTTCCTTTAGGCGTACGTGATGCATCCGATTCATCCGCTATGCGTCCGCTTAGAAATTCTCTCCCGGAACCCTAGTGTCATCCGGAGGTGTCATCCGCTTTCATCCACTAGGCTTCCTATGAACATCCGTTTAACATCCCCGCTACATACTACCCACGTCCGTTCTTTTCCATTCTTTTCCGTTCTGTTTATGCAAATTTTCACTACTTTTTGGAGCGGATGACAATGGATGGAGCCACCCCCGAAATTTTGCTCGTCCGCTGTGTCCTTTATGCATACGTTTTGCATCCGTCAGCTAGTGGGACCAGGCCTTTAATAATTTGCTTAACAATGGTAACTGGGGACTGCCAGAACTGTGTCACTAAGCAGCCCAGTCTTGAGATGTCACGCTTTACGACCACATCACATAACAATGGAAATGCCAGTCCAAATTACCATCATTAAGTGAGGGCCATCTGTATTTCAACAGCAGAGACTGCTATTTAAAAAAAAATATCTTTTAAATTCCTATACACAGAGCAAGTTCAGCTATTAGGCTTTTAACACAAGACAGCAGGAATTCCATCCCTGCAAGGCTGCCAGAGACCGGGCATGTGATCTTTCCTCTTTTAAGGCTCTTCTTGGTGGATTTTTAAAGAAAATTAATTTGCCAAACAGTTTAGTAATCATTCTGCATCGACTGTAAAATATAGTTTCATAACCTCAAAGCTGCCTTTGGTTTTGAAGAGTGATCACTTTATACAAGCTTGTATACAAAGTGGAATAAATATAGGGTAAACTTTAGCTCACATCTTTTTCCAGAATAAGGATTTCTTATCCATTCTACATAGAAAAATATATTTCTATATTTAATTCCTTATATGGAATTGAAACATTGACAGAAAAATGATATAACTCACATTTTAGGGATCTTTTGGATTGTTTGCCTTTTTCGTTGTTTTCTTTGAGAGTTTTTTCTTCAACTTCAGTACAGCTTAGATTCTTTCTTTGCCTCAGTTCAACAACTGTTAGACAGAATATCCAGAAGTTAATCTAAGAATGCAAAACCTACCTACCTTACTTGGAAATAAGATGCATGGATAGGATTGCATTGTCATATATATTCCAAACAATTCCAAAAGTGTTTACTCATCTAGACATATTTTTAGAGATGTAAGAGCTTCCATATTCAATGAAGTTTATACTCAAATAAGTGGCCTAAAACATCTAGCGCACAAAAATCTTTATTTAGAATAAAGATTCCATTTTAAATGTAATTTATACAGCCTCTTGTATAATCATCATCCTCATGACAAAAATGTTCATCCATGAGTACAGGGCATTTAAAATTACATTCCTTTTCTAGTGTTTCCCACAATCTCCACAGTATGTGAGACGATAGCTGAATAAAAGACTCCAAGTCACCAACAATAAGTTTCCAACCTTGAGGATGGAACTGATGCTCTGTCCTGTTCCTATTGAATAGTCTATAGGAATAGTCCTATTCCTTGGTTCTGGAGTCAACACTGGAACTGACATACCTGCAAGTCTATTTGATTGACTGAACTTGAACACTATGCTACACTGGCTATTCATTCCTAGTAAAAGCTTTGCAGGGCAAAACCACTCTCTGAACTGATCTTGTAAACAATTTGTAAATTGGGTGCATCAGCAAAGTAAAATTTTAGTTTAAAAAAAGTATAGGGTCTCCCCCCCATTATTGTTGTTAATTGTGAAGTTGTGTCCAACCCACTGCGACCCCATGGACAATGTTTTTCCAGGCCTTCCTGTCCTCTACCATCTTCTGGAGTCCATTTAAGCTCACGCCTACTGCTTCAGTGACTCCAGCCAGCCACCTCATTCTCTGTCATCCCTTCTTCTATTGCCTTCAATCTTTCCCAGCATTAGGATCTTCTCCAGTGAGTCCTTCCTTCTCATTAGGTAGCCAGAGTATTTGAGTTTCATCTTCAGGATCTGGCCTTCTAAAGAGCAGTCAGGGTTGATCTACCTCTGTGATGGTGAACCTATGGCACGCATGCCGGAAGTGGCATGCAGAGCCATTTCTGCCGGCACGCAAGAGGTCACCCGGAAGAGCCCCACTGTGCATATGGGCATGCGGCGCCGTCCAACAGCTGATTGTCAGGTATCTGAGGTACATGCTTGGGGGGGTGGGAGGGCATGGGAGATACATGTGCAGAGCTGCTCGCCGCGTGCCCGGGGGGATCGTGCATGCATGCACAGATGTGTGACACAAGGGTCATGCACACATGCGCAGGGGGCGTGGGGGAGCCCAGTACGCATTGCCTTCTGGGTATTGGCATGTGAGTGCGCACACACAATTTTCAGCACAGGAGCTAAAAAAGGTTAGCCACCATTGATCTACCTCCATTTCTTCCCCATCTATCTGCCAGCTTAACTCTCCCGGCCTACGGTACTAGAATCAAAAGAATTACAACTCAAAGTTCGGTTGAAAACGTGAGAGCTTCTTTACCCGCATCAAGACTCTCTTTAGTTGCTCTTCACTTTCTGCCATTAGAGTGGTATCATCTGCATATCTGAGATTGTTGATATTTCTCCCGGCAATTTTAATTCCAACTTTTGCTCTTTGGAATCAGCGGAGATCTTAACCAGCACTGTTCACTGCCAATCCTAATAGATTTTGTTCTGGTAAGTAACTAGAGAATAGTGTCCTCATTTCCTGTGCAGAGAAGGATGTCCTGCTCCCCCCTCTCAACTTCTAACATCAATACCTTGTATGGTAGAACTATCTACCAATCACAGCACGGCTGATTGTCGGTGGATTTGACAGATGGCTAAATCTGGGATTTTATTCATCATAGGAAATCCCTTCATTTGACACCTAGGCTAGTCTGGGGATCAGCTGCCTGGGCTCAGAATGTGGCAGATGGAAGGGGAGAAGAAACTCCTCCCCCTGTCAGATCTCTGAGATAGCCCAAGGTCTGGGTAAATCCAAGTAAATTATAGCCACTGACAGGCAAGGTGGAGGATGTACACCTGCGTATGTGTGTGTGTGTGTCTACCTTCTCATCACAAAAGTTTCACCAGTTTGTAAGCCATTGTTCTGATTGCTTTTGAACATAGGTTTATTACTCTTCTGGGAGATCATTCAACCTATGGTCAATATTAGCCTGAAAAACAGCTGGCAGACATAGTGAGAAAATTGCACTAGCAGACACACTTTTTTTTTCTATTTCACTGCATTGTCTCCCCTTCATAACACTGAGGCAGACTTATACTTGCTGATTGAGAGTTCAGTTTGGAGACTTCATTGAAGAAGGGGAGAGTACAGTTTGAAAAATGAACTTTCCTGCTCCTCAAAGTAGACTCGACTTGAAAAACCGTGCCTGAGAACTGGGCAGGCAGGTTCATACCAGCACAAACTTGAAGTGGCTAATAAATGCTAGGCTGATCCCACACCATAGATGTCTTCTGCTATTGTCACAAACAAAATAGTGGGAAAAGGGATTGTACATATGGCAAAATTGCTTGAGTTGTTGACTCCTTAAGATGGAAAATATTAATAACAGAACAGCTGAGGATGACTTTAAGGTGCCTCAAGTAAGGATTGAAAACAAGGTGGAGAAACATCCAGAACAAGACCCTATTAAGACTTGTCTAAGTTGTAGTTTGATGCAAATAAAGAAGGGGCTGTATTGCTATGAGATCAGGTCACTACAGAATGCTATGATAGGCACCAACATGGACCATTTAAAAAAATGAACTGATGAATTTGTGGAAGATAAGGCTATCAACAAAATGAGAAGGTAATGGTGGACAAGCTACCTGCTTATTCTGATCCAACTTGATACTTTGGCTAAGTTTAAGGCAATTATTATTTTTTAGCCGAACCTAACTCATAAGGATGTCTGGGGGAAAATGGGGAAGAAGCTTGGTTTTCTAGATATAAATCCAACACATGAATGAATATTACAAGAGTACCGTTAAGTAAGGTTATTGTGTAAGTAAGAGGTATATGTTCATTCTTTCTCCACTGTGTCATTTCATTACTGCCAGTTTTCCCTCAAATGATTTTTCTCCCTCTTCCTAATTCTATCAGAAATAAATCCAATGAGGGGGAAAAACTACCAAAGGGAAATGATTCCTTTAATCACATTCAAGATAAAAAGCACTGCTTCAGCCTCTAAGCTGGTGGGCACGTCTGGAAGATTAAGAACATGACACAGAGCATCTCTAACATAGCTGCCATAATGGGCAATCAGTCATGTTATGAGTGTCCTATTCTATCGGGAAATAAGCAGCTTTATTCACTACTACTCTCTCTTCCCTGCTCCCAGGATATTCTGAATCACAGCAGCTTTTTCAGGAGATAAAGGATATCAATTCTTTCCAAACAAAGAATTCAAACTCAGCCTCTCACTTGTATTTTCATTCATAAATACACCTAAGCCAATTCAAATATTAATCTAGATTTTTTTATTAATGGATGAGCATCAGTGGTGGGATGCTGCCAGTTTACACCGGTTCTAGAGAACCAATAGTGCCAGTGAGCAGTTGGCCCCTCCCACCCGTCCCCTGCCCTTTCCTGTGCTTTATTTCCTTGTTTGTGAGCTCAGCTGATTCATGCGGCAGAGTGGATTGCCACGCCTCAGCTGTTTTACTCACCAGCACTGAATATGAGGTCAGTTTTGAAGCTTAAGATTGGTGGTGATGGACGCTGCATATGTAAAGAACACTCTCATAGAACCAGGAGTAAAAAAAGGGTGAATCCCACCACTGATGAGCATAGGTTGTCTTCTACATGTGTGACACTATCTGGAACTACCTACAGCCACAAAAAATGATTTAAGAAAACGCAAAACCATTTAGAGATCTATTCTAATTCTTCTAGTCTATATTTGCTTCTGTTATTCATGTTGCTAGTGTCATTGTCATACAGCTGAAAAGTCAACCTCTGAGCATATGCAAAGACAACAGGAATTGGGAACTCCAAGGTTTGCAGACATATAAATATGATTTGAGATGTGAAATAAAAGAGAGACAATCAAGTGGGACTAGGTGTACTTTGCAGTCAAATAATGCTGTCAGGTAGAAACTTAAAAACAAGGATAGAAGGATCAATCTCAATAGGAAGCATTGTATTCTACAGAGGAACATTTTGATACCTGTCCTACTTGTGAATTTCTTTCCTGATTGGGAAGATCAAGTTACTCTTTTTCTTCAGTTTTCTACAAATGGCAGAAACAAGAAAATGGAAACATTACAAGGTCCATGTTGCATATCAAACACAGAGCAGCTGGCAAAACTACTGTACACAATGGTTTTGCCAGTCTCTGAACTATTATCATAATATACGCACATGCTGTTTCTGTTTAA
The DNA here is from genome assembly GCA_004320025.1 of Laticauda laticaudata. Lineage (NCBI taxonomy): Eukaryota > Metazoa > Chordata > Lepidosauria > Squamata > Elapidae > Laticauda > Laticauda laticaudata. The sequence continues at coordinate 43,226 of BHFT01017491.1, read as the reverse complement.
TTTGATGCTGCTTTAAAAAACATAAGGAAAATGTTGTTTTCATTCTTGAGTATTATTTATCAAAGTGAAATGAAAGTCGAACAAGGTTAAGTGCCAAAAATAGAACTGAGATTTTTCACTCTGGAACCAAATTAGATTTGTTTATTTATATATTTCAGAAATAGGAGAAACTAGAAGCAATTAGTCATTACCCATAATGGTTCAATGGAATGTCATGTCCACAGACCAAATACCTCTATATATCAGATATTGTGATAAATATCTGTTATAATAATTAATTATAATATGAACAATGAATTAATAGCAAGCTTAAAGGAATACCTGGTTTGTCACTGCTAAAGCTACACTAGAGGACACTAAATATTGGTCTGATCCAGCAGACTTTCTTGATGAACTAAAACCCAAGAAACCCCATAAACTCATTGATAGGAGCAAAACCCTCACACATTTCAGAATATCACAATGAGTCAAAATGACAGTGAATGGTTTTATACTTTGCATTCTATGTCATGTTTATTCAATAAGCTATAACTCTTTATGCAATGTAAAAAGACGTAAACTAGAATTTCTGAATCTTAACAACAAAAATCAAACTAACCAGCTTCTGAACCCAGCCAGTATGGTGTGGCTTACATATAATTAGATATATGACAATATTGTACTGATATTATTAAATAACTGAGGACCAGAACTTGTTGGTCTTCTATTGTAATTCATGCAGTACACGCAGAGCTGTAAAAGTAACATCCTGAGAGCTGAACTGGTATATCAAGCTGCTATCTATAAACAATGCATGATCCTTGAGCAGGAAATAATCACAAAATTAAGCAAACCTGAAAAAATTACAACACATTGTACAAAGTAGAACGTGTTATGAAGTGTTCAACTACAGAAAGGAAAAAGTATGCTTTCTTTTAACAGTATCATAGGTGTAATGAATGAAAAGTAAAAGCAGTTGTTCAGTGCAAATGATTTGTGTTGACAATCCATGACAATTGAATCCCAAATTATCTCTTCCCCCTTTCCCCCCTTTCTTTTAGCTGTGGAATGTATCCTAAGAGTTTCAGTGTAGCTGCTCAAAACAAATTCCTTGGCTATTTCACATGGGAATTGTCCATTTAAATTTCAAGAGTAATTAATCCCAATGTAACAGGCCTCACAGATGTCAAAGGCCAGGAAAACACACACAGAGAGGAGGAGATATATATATATATATATATCATCTGCAAGATACTCAAAAATAAATGGACAGACTTGCTTCTTTGGATAAATTTGTTAAACTAGGCAAAATTTAAAACTTCAATGAAAGAAACTTACCACATCAGAGATTATAAAGAACACTTACAGATTGCAACAGAAAATTATGATTGCTGCAACATAAATTATGATAATCCAAACTTAGACTGAACTACAAAAAGAACTTTTTCCATGAAACAAATCTGTTCAGTTCAAAGAATGAATAGACGACTTACTAAATAACATCTATGCCATATGACTTGAAATATTAATTGGAAAAAAATAAGATAGATGTAAGGAATATCAAACCATTAAGACAGACAAGCCATCCTTCTCAGTATTTCTTCTGTAATTTGAAGACACGAGTTGATATAGAAGGACCTTTTTAGGACAAGTTTGAAAACATCCATGCTTTGAATTGACATATTCCCAGAGAGCAATTGTTTTTTTGTGTGTGTGTGTTTTGCAGATGGAAAAAAAGCCTTTCATTGGTACAGTGGAAGCTTTTTAAAACTTTAACTGAACTTAATAGATCTATATATTATGTACAGCTGAGAAAAGCATTTCCGCATAAATATTATATTAATATGCACATATGTAAATCTAGCATTGTGCTGAATGGAAAAGTTTCTATTTTTATATAGCATTTCCATATTATATCCCCTTACACAGCCTTAAAATAATTAATGTAATTATAATCAATGAAACAATATTTTTGAGAGGGAATTCACACATATATTGCAGTGGCATATGAGATCCACTGCATGCTTCGTCTTTTCCACAAAAAAGCTGCAGTTTCCCATAGACAGAAGCACAAATTCCATTGTGATTGACGGAATGACAGAGGATCATTTGCAGGTACATTTGGTTTGTGCACTTCTGCCACTTATTTTTCATCCTGCTCTGCTTTTCACAAAGCTTGACGGGCAAAACAAAACAAAACACATCGGATGAGTTACTGGTATCAAAATGATATCCTGACGCTTGAAAGTTATTTGCAAAAAAGAGAGGCTGGAGTTACTGCTAGTTTTATTGATTTGAAGCGATAAGCGAAATTATTTTTTTAGAAATGCCACCTTCCTCGGCCCTTTTCCTAGCTCTATTGCCAGTAAAGCCATAAACTCTGCCTGTACCCAAATTGCTCTTTGCATCTGAGCGGCCTCGTTCTAGCGCAAATTTCCAGCGCTTCCCTCTTTCTTTCGATCACCGACTTGCGTCGATCGCCCCCCGCCCAGGTCCCTGCCTGGCCCGAGGCGGAATCAAAAGGGAGACACAACGCGCGCACACAAACCTCACCTTCCTCCATCTCCAGTTATCACACCGAAAGAAACCCGAGTTCAAACGCGCTTTCTTCCGCCGACCTCCCCAGCATGAAAGTGATCGGTGCTCCCGTCCCTCGAACAAACCCCCAGCCTTGCCCCGATTGCAGAAGGAGATACTTTTCACTTCCTGTTAGCTCCCCGATTTTCGATCTTTTCCTTTTCTGCAGGGCGATGCGGAACGGTCCTTCCCGGGGATCGAAGGCACATGCGGAATCGAATTCGCGTCGGTACTGAAGGCCAAGCCAGGACTCCGTATTTAACTTCCGCCCTGAGATGCTGCCTCCTTAACTTCCGCCCTGAGACGCTCGCTGTAATTCCCGTGATGTCAGTTCATTCATTAATGAATCCAAAAGAAAGAGAATCCTTCTTTGAGGACGCAGAGATTTAGTCGTGTCTTGTAAAAAGATTCATTCATTCATTCATTGCAATTTAATATTCGGGCAGGGCTACCAAGTCTGAATTGCAAAGATCTCAAAGATCCATCTCATCCTGGGCACTCTTTTTTTGAACTATTACCATCTGGCAGAATAATACAGAATAATAATAGTTGTCTTATTATTTTTGTTCCTGTTTATCCGACTTTTTGTCGAAGATAGGGTCCCGTCATTGAGAAAACTTAAGAGCTTTGTGGTGCAGTGTTGGTGTGGTGTTGGGGGGTTTGCGGTTTAATGTGTGAAGGATGAAGGATGTGTGGTTGTGTTTATTTTCATGGTCTTGGTTATGATGAGCACTGAAGATGGTGTTTGATTTTGTTGTATGAGGTGCAATGACAATCAAGTAAAGTAAACTAAACTAAACAGATGGGTTTGGCCACCCATGCTCTGGGCTCTTCTGGTGGGTCAGTCTTCTGAGGTGATGTACATAGTTGGGTCCAAGTGATGGTTAATGTCTCATTGCAGAAGGGGCGATATCTCCTGCTTTGAATAAGGTGGTAGTTCACCTCTTCTCAAGCAGTAATCCTTGGATCCAAAAGTTTTGAATAACTTTTTTCAGTACCATTAAATATTTATATGAAACCTTGGTATTTATATGAAAATTCATTTAACAGCACAAGGAGCAGAAGTAGGGCAGGGAAAATATTATTGGGCAGGCAATGATGTTCAAGTACCTAGAAACTGAGATCTGGAATAACTGGCTGACTTAGCCTTAGCAAGACCAAATGGCTTTGGGCTTTTCTGCACCCCCTCCCCCCATAATTGGTCAGGTCATCTGACTCTTGATGGGTTAACTTAGCACTTCCTCAGGCAGAGCTGGTGCACAACTGGGAGATCTTTCAAGACTTCTGCTTGAGGACTAAGAGACAATCATGGCTAAGGAAGCCTTTGCACAAATTCCTCTTATGTACCAATTGTGCCATTCCTGGATGAGGAGACTCATAGTCACTTATGCCTTGTTCTCTTCCCAACTAGATTACTGCAAGACACTCTATGGAGAGCTGCCCTTGAAGACCATCCAGAAATTATACTTGGTCCAGTATATGGAGGTCCAATCAGGGTAAGGTGTCCCTTGCTTATATAATTAGACCATAAATGTCCAACCTACATTGGCTTCTAGCTATTTTGTCTGTTGTCTTTTATTGTTTCTTTTGGGTTTATTATATTTTGATGAGCCTCCTAGAGTTGTGACATATAAGATGGGTGCCAAAATAAATGAAATACAATTTGAATAAAATATTGTAATACATAACAATGTAATATTAAAATATACTGTAACATTTCTATAATATTGACTACTGTTCATACCCCAAAATTGTTTACATTCCCAAAATAGTTTACAAGCAACATTAACAGCTTGAGTAAAGAGATATTTGTAAAAGCATACATTGTGCTTCTTCCTTATTCTCTTAAGTATTTCTGCAAGGCAATTAGATCAATCATTTCAAAGTTAATTTTGATGCATTACCTTGCATATTTAATATTTCAAGGTCCATCTTTGGTCAACGGTTAAACTGCATAAAAGCAAAGAAGTTAAATTTCAGAGCAAGAAGTTAAACGTATATTAGCCTAAACCTCACTAAGGCTAACCAATTATGTAACATCATTTCTATGACAGCTGCTCTAGATGCCAATCAATTTCTAGACCGAACTCAATGTCATTCCTAATCTTTAAAATATTAAATAGCTTAGAGCCAATGTATCTGAAAGAACTTCCAGATATGCCCACCAAGGTACTTAAATCATTATCAAAGGCTCTGTATACTTCTCCCAATGTACAATCGGCTTTCTGTGAGATAATTTTTTCCATTTATACCTAACTTATTTGCTTCTGCAGATATTGCTCAGTATATAAAAGAGCAAATAAGATAAATATTATAATTCATCAGTTACCAAAAGCAGAAAGGAGGTAGCAAAAGCATCAATGAGATTTGGAGCATTGTCAAAGCTAGACAATGCACTGTGGCATAAGAGATCTACTTTATCCAACTGCATGAGAAATAGACAGATACTAAGAGAGAAAAAGAAAGGACTGACGATGAATGGGGCCAGACAGTGCAAAAGACTATTACAAGGCAAACAAGGGCCAGCAAAAGGGTAAAAGATTCCTTCAGAATGAATGTGACCCACTGCCAGCTTATAATGAATAAGGAAAAAAAGATTATTAGTATACATGAATACCTAACAAGGGAACAATTATCTTTAGCTGTGAACTACTAGTCAGTCCCCAATTCTATTCTACCCAACTTCGATAGTGTCAAATTTGCATATGAATTTCAATTCAGGAGTTTCAGAGTAGATTGACACTCCAAAACCAGCAGGGAGCTTTTCTCTCTCCCTGGACATTCCAAAGGACTTGAAATCTGCTATCCTTGGGAGGGAGGGGAGGTAGAGAGAGAATTTCAAAAGCAAATCCCAGCTTGAAACTCAGAGTAGGAATTCATATGTAGATTTTTCACTGTCAGATTTAAAATATGGAGATGGAGAGTTCAAGGTTAATACACAAAGTAATTGTCTCTTATTAAGTGGTCCTGGCATGTATGCTTTCAATGTTCCTCTGACAATTCACATCCATTGGGAATGGATCCCACAATCTCCATCTCCATCTACCATGTTTTTTGACCAACGATATTGCTAGGCTTGTAATGACATTAAATAAAAAGACAGTTGAATGATTTTCCCCAAGGCAATCCCCATTTTAACCATTACCCTATTGTTATATTTGCTTATTATTGTCATCATCACCATCACATTCATTAAAATCACATAATGATACACATATTCTTATCGGAGAGTAAATAATTTAAAGCAGGGGTCGTCAACCTTTTGGATCTCAGGGACCATCAAGCTCATAATTTTAAATCCCGCAGACCACTAATATGAATTTTGACTTACGGTGGCTTGCTGACGTTGGTGGGAAAATAGGTCCCATATTCCAGAGCTGCAGTAGTCATAGGACTGGCCCTTTGGTCACCCCCGGAGTAGCTGTTCCTCTACCCGGGTACATTGGCCTGCCATGGACTGGAGGAGCTGCTCCAGGATGACCAAAAGGCCAGTCTTGTGACTACTGAAGCTCTGTCTGGAATATGGGACTGACTTTCCCACCAACATCAGCAAGCCACCCTGGGCGGAGTTTCCTCCCCCGCTATTGGTCTTAATTTCCAGTTCCAGCTTGTGTGGGCAGGCCATGTGAGTGGCGCAGCCTTGTGTTCTTGCACAGCCTGGATTAATTGCTTTTTTTGGGGGGGGACATTTCTCTGAGGACCACCCAAAAATTTTTGTGGACCACCAGTGGTCTCCGGCCCACCAGTTGGCGACCACTGATTTAAAGCTTCACTGATTAAAATCTTCTGCCAAAAGTTTCCCTGAGAAAGATGCTTATGTTATAATGCCATCAGGACTCCCTGATATTCCCTATTCTGCCTATCTCGGGAGCCTTTAGTCCCGTGATGGCAAACCTATGGCACACATGCCAGAAGTGGCATGCAGAGCCATCTCTCCAGGCATGCCAGCTGTTGCCTGTCGCTCTTTGGGGTTCCAGTGCTGGAGTACCAGAAACCAGCAGAGCAGCTCCCCAGTGCACATGTGTGTGCCTGGAAACTGAGCTTTTGGTTTCCAGTGCTTTCCTCCCCTCCCAGTGCATGTGCTCATGTTTCGGCAGTCGGTGCCAAAAAGGTTCACAAACACTGCCTTAGCCCTTTTAACAAGGGCTTCTTCCTTCAGACCAACCCTTGGAAAAGAAAAAGGCAGTTGTTTTGGGTCTTCTTATCATAAATCAAGAAATACAGACCTTAGCAAATCTTTTATGAAACACAAGGCTATATCAGTACTCTTGTTTTAATGAGAAATTTCTTAATTAAACCATGATGCAAGCATGAAGTAATCTGCACAGCACAGGAGCCAATTTGCCTTTCAGTCCTTTTCCTCTAAACTATTCAAGAATTATTTAAGATACATCGAAACCAAAATGGAGAAGATAATGTTTATTTATTTGTAAAATTTGTGGGGACCTTGGTGATCTCTGAGCTTAATTGTGTTCATGCAGACATTTCATTACCAAACTAGGTAACATTATCAGTGCTAGTAGGGAGTGGGGTTTGTTCTCATTTTATATATTACTAGCTTGCCCTATCAGTGTTGATAGGAGTGGTCTTGATGGTTTCTTGATGGGGCTGTTATTTATGTTAGATTGTTTGTCTGAGTTGATAATTCCTTGATTGGGGTAATGTATTCTCCTTGATTGTTGATCTAATGTTTATCGGTGTTAATCTCTGCTCATCTAAGTATTGATTTCCTGGTGTGGAGATGTTTTGGTATTTATGTGTCTTTTTTACTGTTGTCTCTTTTGAATGGTATGTAGATGTTGTTTATTTCTATGTGTCCATCCTCCCACACGTCTTTGGACACCCCAAAACACACAACCCAAACATACCTCTCAATCCAGTGGTATCATTGTATTGTTACCATGGACTCCAACATACAACATTGCTAAAGATTTGAAGTCCTTACCAAAGACCTAAAAATGATTAAGGTAATGTCTAAGATTAGAGGCAGTTCCAAAACAAGATTTTTGTTTGTAAAATTAGGGTGTTCAAGTCTGATAAATTCAATATTTCCAGATAATCAAGAAAGTCCTTTTTAGGTATCGCCCTGAGGGATCCAATCATTATTGGTATAACAACAGATTTTTTTTTCATAAGTGTTCATATTAATATAATAGAAAGGACTCAAGGTGTAGACAAAAATACCAGATCCAGTTTGAACATTTGGCTCACTATGTGATGAATCATAATATTTACATAACATTTATAATAATATATGCATCAATAGTAGTAGTGGTGGAAATAGTGTTTATTGTTCTGGAAACTTATTTTCACTTCCTTTAACTGTCAATGAAAACATTTAGTATGCAAATAATGATGTGATTTCTGAAGAATTTCAAAGGCTGCTAAAATGTTTGGCATGTCTAGAGTGCGCTGTTGCAGCTGTTCTGCATTCACCTTCACCTTCAATATCATGTCAGAAGTGGCATGCCTAAGGCTTATTACATAATTTTTAATGAATACTTTGAGGCATCTTTTCCTAACCTGTGAATGCACCAAATCCTAAACAAGCTCCCTGAGAAATGAGAAATGAGAATTTCTGAGAAATGAAATCTAAACATATTTCCACGTAGGCAGAATTGGATTGTTCTCATTAGCACACGTATACAAATAATTATTTTAGTTGAATTCATTTCTTATTGCTTTTAGTTCCTCTATCACCTCTTAAGCCATCCAGCCATTGGCTGATTTATTGCAGATAATAACTATTTATGGATCATTTAGAAAATAAAACTGACACAGTAGCATGGTACTGAATGATTCAACACATCACATGACCACAATATGGTTGGTTTGATTTGGTTTATTGTGATATTATAGGACATCGTGATCTTCAACCTGAAATTTAGCACTCAGCATGATGCATGAATATAAAGGGAAAGAGAAATACCATTTGGAAAGTGAAATAAAAGTACAGTTTGAAAGAAAAAATTAAAAGCTCCTGAATAGGGGGTGGAATTGCCAAGAATGGCGGGGAAAAAGCAAAGGGATTCTGATAGTTGGGAAACATTTATGGAATGTTACTCATAAAGGAGATTGTTGACAAAAGAGGGAAAGATGGTGTGTGTGGAAAGTTAGTGGGACAGGTAGTCTTCAACTTACAACAGTTCATTTCGTGACCATTCAGAAACAGCATTGAAAAAAGCAACTTATGACTGTTTTTCACACTTACAACCATTATAGCATCCTCATGATCACATGATCAAAAATCAGATGCTTGGCAACTGACTCATATTAATTAGAGTTGTAGTATCCTGGGGTCATGTGATCACTTTTTGTGACCTTCTGACAAGCAAAGTCAACAGGGAAGAAAAATTCACTTAACAATCAGGTTACTAATTTGACAATTGCAGTGCTTCTCTTAACAACTGTGGAAGGCAGGAAGGCAGGAAGACCAGAGGGCATTTAGAAATATAAATACTTGGAGATAGCATGCCTTAGTCACTTCATGTTCAAATATTGATAAAAGAGAAAGTATGACATTATGGAAAGCCAGATGAACTGTAAGTAACAAACAAATAATTCTAAAATAAATTATTAAGAGACTGGGACCAGTAAATCTAAAGCTGGAAATATTGGAATGAGTATTATGTCTCATCATAGTATTCCTAACATTTTCTGAACATGTTTCAACTTTCTGGCAGCTTTGGGAATCTCGGGTGTCATTTCTGAGAAGCCAAAGTAGCACATTAAGAAATTGTGAGAACATCAGAGTCAGCCCAGACATGATAGGACTTGTGCTCTGAATCATGACTGGGATAGCGGCTTGTTCTGACGTCAGAAGACTTTTGAAATAATGACCATCATAATTTATCCTCATTATCATCCTCAATAAAGTATTATAACTTGTATGGTAGAAACACCAATATATAATAATACATTGTATGAGCCAATGCATAATTATTATTATATCTACCTTGCAAGTTAGAACAGAATGGAGCTGAAAATTTGGCGATGTGGTTAGCCTTTGTAAGTGCTCTACAAACTGAATTACAATGATACAAAAACATCCTGTTGCATGAAAGTTTTCTCCTGGGAAATCTCTGGCTGTAGGTGCAGTCTTTGCCCAGCATGCGTAGACTCGCCAGAAAGATGATTCACAATGTTTTGTTTCCTGCTTCTAATGCTGTAAGTGGTTTGTTGCTACCTAGAATGGTTACTGGATTTGGCACAGATTCCTGTAACAATTAACAAAAGAGAGCAATTAGCTGTATGACACACAAAATGCCAAACAGCTGACAAGAGTAATGCAAGCTTATATAATAAGATGGTCCAGAGAGTAGGAAATTAGATTGATGAGCTTTAAGCCTTTTTGCACTTCTCAATTCTTTGGAAACACCTGCAATTTGAGGACTCTAGTAGTTAAAGTTTTTGAAAAATGCTTTTGAGTGGGCTAGTACAGGTAGTCCTGGACTTAAAGTCAAAAGTGAGCCCAGAATCTATGTTACTAATTGAGAAACTTGTTAAGTGAGTGTTGCCCCATTTGACAATTTTTCTTGCTACATTTGTTAAGTGAGTCACTGCAGTTGTTAAATTTGTAACACAGTTGTGAAGTGAATCTGGATTCCCAATTGATGTGATGACCCGGGGCATGGCACAAAGGCAACACAGCCAGATAATCTGTAGGTGCCCCTTTATTAGCTCCAACTTTGTTCCCAATGTCCTGGTTACCTTCTGGCTGGAGAAAAACTCTCCCAAGAAAAGCCTCTGGTTGCAGAGAATCAAGTCCAAGACATGGTCAACAAAAAGTGTAACTATAAGTCCAATCAAGGCAAAATGAGGTAATTAGTCTGGCAGGGCAGAAGCAAGAATTCCAGACATGAAGGCACAGCAATAACTCAATACGGTTGGGAAGTCACCAGGAACACAGATAATCAAAGTTGACACAAGATAAACTCACATTTGCTCCCAGCAGCTGCCACACTCAGCATGCATTTCTTTTAAACTCTCTTGCCAGCTGTGGCCGATGAAGGAATCAGGGCCCTTTCCTCCCCCATAAGCCACGCAACCCAAGTTGTTCTCTTCTCCGTTCCTCCCTGTGTGCCTTAGGATGAAGAGAGGGTGGGCCTGGGTCTCCCTCTGAACTCCCTCTCCCTTATTCTATCTCTTCCCTGCTCTGCTCAGCCAGACCTTGCCCTTCCCCAGTTTCCTCCACAGCCAAGGGAGCCACACTCCCATTCTCTGTCAGCTGTTTGTCTTCCTCCTCGGATTCAGACTCCGATAGAAAGCATGACAATTGATTTTGCATGTCAGAAGGTTGCAAAAGATAATCCCATGACCCCGGGACACTGTAATCATCATAACTATGAACCAGTTGTCCAGTATCCAAATGTAAATCACGTGACCATGGAGATAGTGCAATGGTCTATAAGTGTAAAAATGGTTGTGTGATTTTTTTCAGCGCCGTTGTAACTTCAAATGGACACTAAACAAGCTGTTGTAAGTCAAAGACCACCTGTATTAGCATATTAGGCCTGTGCATCATCTGTCAGCCAATTTCCAGACCTAATTCTGAACTAGAAACCCTGAGTGACCTGGGCAAAGCTACTCATAGCAGTGCAGTATCTCCTCCCACATTTACTCACACAGATCCTATGATCTTTATCTGAGGGCAGTAAGGCAAGTAAGAGACTTGAGATAGGTCTTTTGCAGTATAGGGTTCTTTTTCCTTCCATTCAATCATGTCTGAGTCTCAGAAACTGCCCGAACAAATCCCTGCAGTTTTCTTGGCAAGAATTTTTAGGACTGGTATGCCATTGATTCTTTGCTCGGCCTAAGAGAAAGTGACTGGCCTAAAGTTATTCTCCTCGCTCTATGCCCAAAGCAGGATCAGAACTCACAGGCTCCCGGTTTCAAGCCACAACATCTTAACCATTATACCAAACTGGCTCTCTGTAATTATAGTATTTCACTTCTAAAGCATTCTTCTTGGGGGAAAAATTATGTTCTTTCTTGTGCTTGATGAAGACTCTATACATGTATTATATTTTTAGATTTTCTTTTTTCTCATGGTATGCTTATGCTTTATGTATGTTGATGGTGGTGGTTGCTGTTTTTTACCTTATATACTCGCATATAAGCCAATCTCGCATATAAGCCGACCCTTTAAAAACTGCCCCAAAATGAGGAATTTTGCAAAACTCGCATATAAGCCGACCCCCAATACCATGGTGTTCAACCCTGATCTCAGCGTCAAGGCTCACCGTCAGAAAGATTCTGGGAGGGCAGGGCTTTGGGCGCGACTTCCCTGAACGGCAGAAGTGAAGCCCAGAGGGAAAAGGCAGTGGGGCAAAAGTTACGGCTCATCATCCATCCAGGGAGAAAAATGGCGCCCGACTTCGCGCGCGTTTTACTTGGGCGAGGGCTGATAAGGGCCAGGCGAGGGCTGCAGCAGCGACTTAGTGTGGCGACTTGCTCCAGCAACTTGCTGGAGCAGCGACTTAGCGTGGCGGCTTCGCGCGATGAGAGTCTTGGCTCTCATCCAGCGAAGCCGCTGCCCGGCGAAGCTGCTGCCCGCCGCTTCCCCGCCTCCATCGAGTTTCCCAACTGATTGGCTGTACAAGCCACTGCCCGGCGAAGGTGATGAGAGTCTTGGCTCTCATCGCGCGAAGCCGCTACCGCGCGAAGCCGCTGCCCGCCGCTTCCCCGCCTCCCATCGAGTTTCCCAACTGATTGGCTGTACAAGCCACTGCCGGCGAAGGTGATGAGAGTCTTGGCTCTCATCACGCGAAGCCGCTGCCCGGCGAAGCAGCTGCCCGCCACTTCCCCCCCTCCCATCGAGTTTCCCAACTGATTGGCTGTACAAGCCACTGCCCGGCGAAGGTGATGAGAGTCTTGGCTCTCATCCGAGCGAAGCCGCTGCCCGGCGAAGCAGCTGCCCGCCACTTCCCCCCTCCCATCGAGTTTCCCAACTGATTGGCTGTACAAGCCACTGCCCGGTGAAGGTGATGAGAGTCTTGGCTCTCATCGCGCGAAGCCGCTGGCCCGGCGAAGCAGCTGCCCGCCGCTTCCCCGCCTCCCATCGAGTTTCCCAACTGATTGGCTGTACAAGCCACTGCCCGGCGAAGGTGATGAGAGTCTTGGCTCTCATCGCGCGAAGCCGCTGCCCGGCGAAGCAGCTGCCCGCCACTTCCCGCCTCCCATCGAGTTTCCCAACTGATTGGCTGTACAAGCCACTGCGGCGAAGGTGATGAGAGTCTTGGCTCTCATCGCGCGAAGCCGCTGCCGGCGAAGCGGCTGCCCGCCGCTTCCCCGCCTCCCATCGATTGTTTCCAACTGATTGGCTGTACAAGCCACTTCCCGGCGAAGGTGATGAGAGTCTTGGCTCTCATCGCGCGAAGCCGCTGCCCGGCGAAGCCGCTGCCCGCCGCTTCCCCGCCTCCCATCGAGTTTCCCAACTGATTGGCTGTACAAGCCACTGCCCCGGTGAAGGTGATGAGAGTCTTGGCTCTCATCGCGCGAAGCCCTGCCCCGGCGAAGCAGCTGCCCGCCGCTTCCCCGCCTCCCATCGAGTTTCCCAACTGATTGGCTGTACAAGCCACTGCCCGGCGAAGGTGATGAGAGTCTTGGCTCTCATCGCGCGAAGTCGGGCACTTCACGCGATGAGAGCCAAGACTCTCATCGCCTTCGCCGGGCAGCGGGTTCGCACGATGAGAGCAAAGACTCTCATCGCCTTCGCCCGGGCAGCGGCTTGTACAGCCAATCAGCTGGGAGACTCGATGGGAGGCGGGGAAGCGGTGGGCAGCGGCTTCGCCGGCAGCGGCTTCGCGTGATGAGGAGCCAAGACTCTCATCACGCGAAGCCGCCACGCTAAGTCACTGGTCCAGCAAATCAGATTTATTCGCGTATAAGCCAACCTCCAAATTTGGGGGGGAAAAAAAGCGTTCTAAAGTCAGCTTATATGCGAGTATATATGGTATATCTATTATAGTTTTTGTTTTTTATAAATTCGGTTTAAAAATTACTTTGAACAAGGATATCGTTCTTTATGTTACTATTATTATGTATTAATAATAATACCATAATAATATGTATTTTTATTCAATGCATTTACTAAAGAATGAAGAGCAGGGTAGACTATCCTTATGATACTGTATTGATGAATTGGTTATAATTACTTTTATAAAAATCACTTGCTACCTTTTCAACGAATTGCTGTTTCAAACCTCTGTTCTAACTAAATGTGGAATTCATCAGGTTTGCACTAAAAAGGAAATATGTTGTGATCAGAGAGCTGCAGCATCAATTCCCTATGAATAAATACGAATGTATCTTTTCTTTTATGTACACTGAGAGCATTGCACCAAGACAAATTCCTTGTGTGCCCAATCACACTTGGCCAATAAAGAAGTCTATTCTATTCTATTCTATTCTATTCTATTCTATTCTATTCTATACCTGTGATGGGAGATAATCTGATTTTTTAAGCATCTCCTCTATGGATCATGCTGAACTATGCAAAAAGCAGTTGTTAACAAACTGTTGTGACTCCTTCTGTCTGAATAAGCTGCTAACCAAAGGGATAGTCCTCAACCTATGACCACAATTAAGATCAGAATTTCCATCATAAGTCACTGTGGTTACAAGTCAAGTCATTACATGACTGGATCTGATTTTGCAACCATTTTTATGACAGCCGTAAGCTGAATCAGGCAGTTGTAAATTGAGTTAAGCGGTCATAAGTGTGATTTAGAGCTTAACCAATGATGTCCCAAAGGTGCTTTTTTCAAGAGACAACTGGACTTTCTTGTTTTCTTTTGAAGAAGTTTCGCTTCTCATCCAAGAAGTTTCTTCAGCTTCTTGAATGAGAAGTGAAATGTCTTCAAAGAAAAACCAGAAAGTCCAGTTGTCTCTTGAAAAAAGCACCTTTGGGACAACCATGACCTGGATGACTGAGAATTTCCATAGACACTTAACCAATGATGTTGGGTTTTTTGCAAAAACCTGCAAACCGCCCAAAAAGTTGGAAAGCGCAGTCACACAACTATGAGACATTACAACTTTGTAAATGAAAGCCAATAACCAAGCATCCCAATTGCAAATAATGTGATTGTGGGAGCAGAGCAAAGATTGTAAATTCAAAATTTAGGCCATAATTGACGTTTTTGGAGACTGTCATTAATTTGAACTGTTGTTAAGTGAATAGTGACAAGTGGAGGACTACTGATTTTTGTTTGTTGTAAATTAAGCCCTAAGCTCCTGAATAGAAAGTAGGGAATAGGGTGCCTTGAACAGGTTGCACATGCCTTACTGGTAATATTAGTTAATATTTAATAGCAAATATCTAGAAGGCCAAATATCTCTTATTGATTTTAGTGCTCATTATCCAACCTTTGCCTTCTCTACTGTGTTTGCTATACATAAAACAGCCCAGATCCGGTGATTCGTGGAAATAAAACTGTGAGAAAACTTTTTCCAAGAAATTATTTTGTTTCCCTGAGGGCAATTATGCTTTTGAGTTCTGTTGTCTTTTGGGACAGATCACATAGATAGTGAAAGTAATTTCAGAGGGCAATCATTTCTGTGATCCCTCTGAAAATTCCCTAGAATAAAAATAGCCAAAGGAGTAGTTATTTCAGCCAACTGTTCATCTGCTATTTTCTTTATGAAGGGCTTAATGAGTGCACATGTATTAAATAATAGATTAAGAGAGATTCTCAGTCTTCCAAACTTACAAAACTATCCATTTATACATTTAAATATGCTCTAAAAAGTGTAGGCATGTCTGTCTGGCTGTCTATCTTCATCCTCCCATCCATCCATCCATCTATCCATCCACCTTTTGCTGCTTTCTTTCTTTTTAAAAAAATCAATTCTGAGCAATTTTGCATCTACCTGGAAAGAATCTAACTCAAAACCAATTTTTCTCTTCCCACACATACCTTTGAACAACAATTGAGACCCTCTCTTCCAAAAGCATCATTAGGTTAGTTCAAGGGTAGGATTCTACAGGTTCGCACCTATTCCCTAGAACCGGTTGTTAACATTCTAAGCAGTTCGGAGAACCGGTTGTTCGAAGAAATTACTGGCCTAATCCTGTAGGGAAGGCAAGAAGGAAACATTCTGGTGTTGCTTACAGAAACTGCCTCTCCGTTAACCCTTATTACATTCTTGACAGGACTGGACTTCCTGTCTCTGGAACATCTCTGGAGTTTTTTCCCCCCTCCTTTGCTGGTACTTTTCTTATGTGGAGTGACCATTCAAAGTTACAATGGCACTGAAAAAAGTGACTTATGACCATTTTTCACACTTACGACTGTTGCAGATTCCCCACAGTCAGGAGAGCCAGGCGAGGAGAAGCTTGCCTCGATGTGAGTGATGTTGAGTTGGCCACACCCAGCCAGTCACATTACCACCAAGCCATGCCCACCAACGAAGCAATGCCCACAGAACCGGTTGTTACAAAAGTTGAATCCCACCCCTGGGTTAGTTTTGTTCAGCCTGACTTCCCCTGGAAGAGCTGAATATCTGCCTAGGAATAATTGCAACTGAACTGTGAATTTAAAACAAGGTAGTCCCAAAGTTGCTTTTTCAGGAGGCAACTGGACTGTCTTGTTTTTTCTTGAAGACATTTTGCTTCTCATCCAAGAAGCTCCCTCTGCTGAAAGTCCAGTTGCTTCCTGAAAAGTACCTTTGAAATAGTACCTTTGGGATAACCATGACCTGAATGACTGAGAATCTCCACAGACATTTAAAATAAGGCATTCCAAAAAGATTGTGTGGACTGAATATCCGTTATTGTGGTGGTAGTGAGATTATGTTTAGGAAACAAAGTTTGGAATTGAGGGAATTTGTCCACAGAGCTATTTTTCAGGGTCAGTTAATAAGGTCAAAGAGTAGCTATATTTGTATAGTATGGTGATTTTGGTAATAATATTAATTTGGGTTAATTTCTCTGCGTTCTTCAAAACTAACCTGTCTGATTTATTTCACAGCTCATTGTACTATACAATCCCAGAAAAATGTAGTAGCAAAATTACATGTGCTGTGTGAATGCAACCCCTCTCTTTTAATCTGATTTTTTAATATCAAATCAATCAATTATAAACATGCTAAATCATATAGGATAAATATAATAATGGTGATGCAGAAAATACTTAAAATGCAAATATTAATAAAACCTGAAGTCTTTCTTTTAGGTATTATGTTAGATAAGAAGAAAAACTTCAGGTTTCATTAATTTTTGCATTTTAAGTATTAACAGAAAAACAATTTGGAACCTTATTTCTATACATCATGACATCTTCGAGGATCTGTATGCTAAATATTGGAAAGAAAAAAGAATATTGAAAGTGGAAGAATGGATTTTGAAATTTATTGAGTTGCCAAAATGGCAAAATTAACTGCCTTGATTAGAAACAATGGTTTAAACAAGTTTAAAAGAGATTGAAAGGGGTCTGAAACTCTGAGTTAAATATTATAATGGATTGTTAACCAAGGCGTTGAAGTTTAATTTATTTTTGGGGTTAACAGTTATAAGCTATCTTGAAGTAATCAGGTATTGAGACACCTTGATTGATAGACAATACATTTGGGATATTAAGCGAATGTGATTAAAATAGTAATTTAGTAGGCATAGGTGAAATTTGTAGTAGAGTAGTATTATTTGTAGACACAGTTTGCAAAGGGGGGATCCTTTTAAATTTGTTTGAGATTCAGATATCAGCGTTCAACCAAGGTGGAGGTTGTATGCTTCCTGTTAATTTTATATTTCTTATATACACTTTTTTCTTGTTTCTTTTCTTGTTTCTTGTTTGTAATTCTTGTTTTGTTGGGTTTTCTCTTTTTTTTTATTCTATATTTTGTACTTTGTCTTTGGAAAAAATATTATGCATATCTAATCAATCAATTAATCAAACCCCTACTTTTAGAATTATAGAAAATTAGACTGAGCTACAGCCAAGATACTCAATTCACATTCTGGTTCAATTGTGAAGTTAACTAGGTCAATTTGGTATTTTCTCTGCTTAACCAGTTTCATTGGGTTATTGTGAGCATAACTCGAGAAAGAACCACATCCTTTGTTGTGGAACCTGAGGAGGAAAGGAGGTATAAATTATCCTAGTTAATCAATTAATTTCATGCTTAGACATATGAAACATTCTTAGCCTTGTATGACACGAATGAAACAGGTGTCCTTGAGAGGATGAAGTGGGGGGAGAAAACAAAATTATACTTATCTGAAAGGACTGGTGCATCGTAAAAATGTGGTGTCACCATTTTGTAATCTGAGGTAGTTGCAACTCTTCTCCTTGTTGCAACACAAAAGGATATTTCACATTCTTTGCCCAAATTCATTTAAATGAGCATTTGTTTTCTTTGGCAGTTATGCAAATTGCAAAACGTTTCTCAGATCTTGCACCCAAGAATGGCTTCTAAGTGACCACTCATTGGTTGAGAACTATCAGTATGCTAGGGTTAATGGATGGGTTTGGGCAGAAATCTCATTTCTTTTTATATTACATTTTACATTCATTTATGTATATATATACAAAAGCTGAATTGAAGAAAACTGAAGATAATTTCAAGATTAAGTTGATTGCTTGAACATAATTATTATGTGCTGGCAGCTGCTTTTTATGGTTTTATGAAAAAACTTATAATTGCTATTCATTTCAAAATCTATATCCTTCTGTCTTTCAAGTGTTAAACATCTATGAGTCAGTGTACTTTAAAATAATCTGAGATCTATTATCAGTGTTAATAGTATAGTATTGTTACATAACACTGTTGATTTGCCCTTGGCTTTTCTACTCTGAAGTTTATGTAGTTTATCAAAGGTCATGAGATTGTGACAGTAATATTACTGGCTTTGTACTTAGCAAATTATGACCTGAAAGAACGTAGGCACAACTGGTACAAAATAATAATAATAGAATCTCACATTCCGGTTCCTTTTCAAAGTATCTCATTTGTACTTTTATTAAATAAAATTTGGTATCCTGAAAAAATAAATGATAAGCACAAACACTATTAGCTTTTCTTGTAACAAAAATACATGAAAAAGTCATGGCATAAAATATAGGAAAAATAAAATTAATGTGAGGGATGGTGTCCCATTTTCTTTATAAGTTGAGGTTTTTGAAGGACTAAATTGTATAGAACATTGTTTTTTTTTATTTCTACTCCATTCCATTTTTTTTACAATGAGTAAAGTTGAAAACTCTTCAAGGATGTTGTTATACCAACTGCAATATATGCTTGTAAAATATGAAAGTATACAACCAAGATGATTGAATGATTAAATTTTCCCCAACAATGCTGCTTGAGAAAAATCCTCCATGTCTCACATTGTGACCACATCACTAATGAAGAGGTACTACAAAGTCAGGTTGAGGACACCTATTGAGAACTGTGAATGAATGTCGAATGTCAGCTTTGTCATCTTCACTATGATTTGCTAAGTTTCTAGTATCCTTCCATATACAGAGTGGAGGAGGGGAAACAGAGAAATTTGGGGAAGTTGTGCAGGAAAGAAGAAGGATGTAAGGGGCAAAGGAAAAGCACTGACAGGAAGCAGAGATATCAAATTGGACTAACCCAGCCACCCCAAGGACACCTGCCTGGGAAAGGATACAAAACAGGACTTGTGATTTTTGCACAGGAATACTCAGATCTAGGCTTGTTTTTGCTGCAACCACTAATCTTTAGTAAAAGAACCTATCACTTCAACCAAATGGAGTCAAAAGTCTTTCTCCAAATTTAGTGAAAATTAAAAAATATTTCTCCAAAAACATTTGCCCAAAATACCTCCAAGCCGAAATTTTCAAAATTAATTTTCCTCTTGAATATTATACAAGTAGTCCTCATGTTATGACAACAGTTGGGATCAGATTATCCATCACTAAATGACAGGGTTGTAAAGCATGACATTATATGACCACATTACTTAGCTAAGGCAATCCCAGCAGTTGCTGTCATAAACCCAGAACTGCATGGTTGTTAAGTGAGGACCTCACATGACCACAGCATGGAAGAAATACCAGTGCCAGGCAGGCAGGCTGGAACTTAACAGGCAGGCAGATGCTACAAAGGACAGGCGGGCAAGAATGTCACAGGAGCTGGAGTGACTTGCAATGTCTTGTCAGGTTACCCATTGGCTTTGTTTGTGGGAAACTGGCAGGAAAGACAAATAGTGATCATATGACCACAATATGCTGCAACAATTGTAATTAAGAGCCAGTTGCCAAGTGCCCAAATAATGATCAGATGACACAGGAGGCTGCAACTGCTACAACTTCCAGGATTGGTCACAACTGCCCCTAGCTCAGTGCTGTCATAACTTTGAATGGAACAAGTTTTTGTAACTTGGGGTCTCAACTTGTGCTTTATTTTTCCAAAGCTAGGTTTCTTTCCCCATAAATTTATATCTCCTAAGCACTAACTACTGTAATCGGATTTGTTTCAGGTGGTCATGATCAGAGGTGGTATTCAGCAGGTTCTGAGCAGTTCTGGAGAATCGGTAGCAGAAATTTTGAGTAGTTCAGAGAACTGGTAGTGGAAATTTTGAGTAGTTCAGAATATCACCTCTGACTGCCCCATCCCCATCTATTCTCTGCCTCCTGAGTCCCAGGTGATTGGCTGGCTCTTTTTTTGTTTCCCTGCACAGGAGAACGGATCTGGAAAGCAGGTTAGTGGGATGGGGAGGGAATGGGAATTTTGTAGGAACCTTCCCCCAGGAGTGGGGAGAGAATGGGGATTTTATAGTATCCTTCCCTTGCTACACCCATCAAGCCACATCACGCCCACCACTGGTCGTGACTGAACAATATCCATTCACTGTTTCCTAGAAAAGCGGTCCCATGTCCCCAAGAATAACCAAGGAGTGCCTTTTCATAACTATTATACTTTGATACTCTAATCAACAGATCTTTCCATTAATGTTTTGTGATTTTACAACTTCAAGAAGCCTTTTTATTAGAGGATCTATAGCCAATAAATGAGTTAAGATATGTAATGTTCCATCTTGTATTATATAAGAACTTGTATTGTTTCATACTTTACTGATGCTTGTAATGTCCTTGACAACACTAATATTAGAAAGCATTACTATTTTGAAAAGAATAATTTGCCCAGTCCTGCAGAAAACCATTGTAATACCACCATATATTTGTTCAACTGCTTCATTGTATTCCTTCATCACAATTGTTTGAAAACATAGTGACAGAATGTATATTTCTCAAGGTTGAACTGTGAAGTCCTTGGTACTCTCTAAGCTTTGGTGGTTCCATATTCGACTGGGTAACATCACTGCTAATGAATGTGGGATCTGCTGCCTGTGGCTTGCACTGGGAGTTTTAGTGATGGTAGGCTTTTATTTTTGGTGGTTTCTTGATGAGAGCAGAGGTCTCCAACCTTGGCAACTTTAAGATTTGTGGACTTCAACTCCCAGAATTCTCCACAGCATAGCTGGCTGAGGAACTCTGGGAGCTGAAGTCCACAAGTCTTAAAGTTGCCAAGGTTGGAGACCCCTGGATTAGGATATTGTTTTCTGCTAAATTGTCTAGTGTTAACCCCTGCTTATCTTGGTGTTGAATGCAGGAGAGGATGTGTTCCAGTCTTTTTGTTTCTTTCCCATCCTTTCCAGCAACCAACAATACCCTAATTGAGGAACTACCAAGGAGAAAACTTCACCCCCATCAATATATTTAGCGCAAGCTATTGTATATAACCAGGGAGCACAAACCAGACTTATTTGCCTTGATAACATTACCTAGTTGGGTAATGAAACATCTGCCAGAAAGTAATCAAACTCCACGAGCTCCAAGGATGCCATAGTAAACATTTTTTTAAATCAAAAGTGATATAAGATGACTGGAAAGGAGTCTTTTCCCAAACTCTGTCATCCTCCCTAGGTAAGATGGGGAAAAGCACCTTATGATTATTTCTTGGGATGAAAGGAAGAAGCAAATGAAACAGTCCCTAAAGGTGTTCCACTTTTTCATTGTTATTCCCCACTGTTGAGACTCAACAAGAAAGCTATGGTGATGTTTAACTACAGTGAATGTCTGAGATGTGAACGATGTAGCCCCCGAACCTTTATTTGTTCTCTAATGCAGCACTTCCAGATTCTTGGCCTTGGAGTACAAAGTATAAAGTCCCCATGGGGACAATGGAAGTTCGACTTGAATCCATTTGAAGAGTACCATATTCAGATCAGCTATTTGAAAACATCACAGATTTAAAAGTGGGACATATTACAAGAAATCTTAGACTTTCAACTGTTTAAGAACTTGAAAATCAGCTCTCTGAATGGAGGGTGGTAGCTTTTAATTTTATTTAGTTTATGGCATCTACAGAGATCATGCAATCACTTATATACAGGGATTGCATAGGGTAGTAGTTAACTAAAGTTAATTCTTTTGAAAAAAAAATGGCTTTAAAGAAAATTTGTCATCCTCATGCCAATCAACAAAATATACAGTCTTGGCATTAATCCCTTGTTTCACTTAAGATGTCTTGTTCCTGATGATTAACTGTTACCACCTCATGAGAAGCCAGCACATAATGTAATGTGGAGGGCTGAAAAATCTCTTATTTGTTATGATACCATTCCATTAGTGCCTGTGTGTCAAAAAGTGAAGCCGGCTCTGTATTCTGTTTTACTATAGAATAAAATCATATGTAGTTATAACATCCAGTCCCTCCTAACAGATAATGCACTATCATCAATACCTTTAAAAAGATTTTGGCTTGCTGTGTATGGGTATCATACTATGGCATGGTGGCTGATAAATTCTTGGACTTGAAATCCACATGTTCTAAAGTTGCAAAATTGAGAAACACTGACCTGGGGTAATCTTGCTGGTTGCAACTGGAAACAGAATGAAAACTAGATGGACTTTGGACTGAATTGAGCACCATTATTCTAATTTTGTCACATGGCTGTGGCTAGACACCGTTGGGCCCCGTGCACTCACTGCCTGTTATGCTGGCCACACCCATCTCCCCCAGGCTTATTTTCTGGGTAGGGCTTATATTAGAGCCACCCAAAAAACAAGCTAGGACTTCTTTTCAGAGTGGATCTTATTTTACTTAGGCAGGCAGGCAGGCAGAGACAGATGAGAGAAGACAGAGAGACAGAGAGATTTAGTATGAGAAATAATGGAACAGAGGAGGCAATCATTTCCCTTTTCTATGAAAAGGGACTGATGGCATATTTATTAAAGCAGAATGTCCATGATTGAGTAATGATTTTTTTTTCTCCTTGACCTCAGTGTTTCAGCAATTGAAAACTGTAGCAAAACATCTTCAAACTGTTTTGGCAATCTTAGGAAGTAAAAGGCCACACCCTTGATTTTCAGTCACTAAAGCAAAATAAATATATGGTTGAGAGATCGTGATGGAGATCTCCAGCATTGCATGTCATTTAGTCTTCAGTCCCAGGTGCTCATTAGCAAAACAGGTTTCATGAGACCAAAGGCAAAATTAATATTTAAAAGCTGAAATAATCCAGCTACCAGACTTGGTTATATATTCGTGTGGTTGGCCTGGATTAGTTTCCCACCTCATTTTTCCTCCCACTTCATATTGATCATAGTACAATCTCTAATGCTTTATTACTTTCACTCCCCCCCCCCCNCTTTCTCTCCCCCCCCCCCATTCTTAAACCCATTTAATCTTATGAAACAAAACCTATAAGATATTTTTGGGGATTGGTTCTATCAGTTTATGATTTAACTCTGATTTAGTTCAAAGTTGTTTTGCCAGGAATCAAGTAGTGATCCTCTTCAAATCTTCAATTGTCCCAGCCTATCTACTTAATAACTGTCAATGTGAATAATATCTAGGACTAAAGAGCGCAACTAAATCCATTTTATTTAATTATAAATTATATGCTCACCTCAATCTCAAAAGCTTTAAGGTTGTTGGAAGAAATATCCATCTGGTTCAGTTCCAAGCTGGGAGAAAGACACTGGAAACATGGAGGCTGATTGGAAAGATGGTTTAATGTGATGAAGCAGAACCACATAAGTTCTGGGCACACAGGTTCTGACCACCTGGAGTTAAGAGTGGGGTTTTTTATACCTTCTCTTGGGTTTTGCACTAGATTAGAACTCCCGTTCCTGTTCAAGAACATGTATTCTATTGGCTGTTGTCAGACTCCCATGTGGCCATGTACAAATCCTAGGAGTTTGTCTGAGTTATGTTTGGTTGAAGTTTGAACTGCTGGGGGTGGTGCAACTGAGATGATGCAATGAAAGGGCTTTGGCTAATTCCTATTGTACCTGAGGGCTAATCCTTCTTTTCTTGGATCTTGGGTGAAGGTATTTGCTTATGAATAGAGCTAGCTATCTCTTTAATGTCTTAAATGTCTCATCTACTGTGAGCTATTAAGGAAGATGAGGGCTGCTTTCCAAGAGCATGTTTCCCCATTTCTCATTCAGGGAAATATAATATTCTGCCTTTTTAATATTTCTCAAAATATTTCATTCTTCTAGGAGGGATGGGTACTAACTTTCTACAAGGTGAATACTAGGAGTCCACACATTTTAAAGTTACTGTGACAGAAATACTGACACACAATAACCTCAAATTTTATGCTCATAGAAACAACCTTTGAAGTATGTTGGGCTAAGTTGAGAAAGTTACTGTCCCAAAGTCACCCAAGAAGCTGAAGAGCTATGCATGGTGTCAACCCTGAGTTTCCCTTGACCCAGACCAGGACTAACCACTGTAACTGGAGAGGACAATTTTCTTGCAACTAAGGGATACACGCTAGTTTTCTTTTGCCTCTCTATACTCAGTATTTGTGACCTCATGGCATCACCACAATGAGCACGACCGGCTTTTCAGCCCATAATTGGGGTTTTTCGCTTTTGTTTAAGCTACAAAAAGCATGCCGAGTCTTGTAGAAACTTGCATTACAAGCCTTGAAAGATTTTATTCTTCCCATCCTACAATACGAAGAGCATTTGGCTGAATTAAATAGGGCCTTGGGAAGGGAGTCTTTCCAGGAGTAGGTTTGGGCAGATGAATCCAAAGGGGGAACAGTTTTGTTCTCATTAGGCTGAAGTAGCATCTAACCCTCCTTCCTTCCTGTACGCTCTAATTGGAGGAAATTTATGGGCACCATTTTCATGTGTGTAAGAAAAGAGGAAGCTATAGATCCCGTAGATTCAATTTCCCTAGAAATATTGTTTTATTGCTGCTCCAGATATAATGTCAGAGGAAAAAAAAAGAACCATGAGCATTTCTGGAAGCTGGCAAATGAGCAGCAGACCCTGGAAGTACTTATTGCCTTCTTTAGCAATGACAAATGCAGGGTTATAGGATGATGTATGTGTAAAAGGATGGGGGTTGCACTGTGACTCCACAATATTGTTTTTCAGATCGTGCACACACACATCCTTCCAATGTTCTTTGGATATCACTGGTAACAAGCTTTAAAACCTGTTGTTGTTTTTTCCAGGCAGCTTGGGACCCCAATAGAGGTGCTCCTTGCTGGAGATGATCCTCATTCCCATGCCATCTGTCTCCTTGGTTTGGCTTTTATGTAACTTTTTAAAAATGTAATTGTTTCTGTTTATATCTTTTTATCATTTGGAAGCATCCAGGGTCACCTTATCAGTGAGACAGGCAGTACAGAAATTTAATAAATAGATAAACAAATAGGCAAACAGGCACAGAGGAGGAAGGCGAGGTCAAAGGGTAGAGAGCTCTACTGATACAACCATCTTCCAAGATTGTGTCAAGCCCAGAGGTGGTATTCAGCAGGTTCTGACCAGTTCTGAAGAACCAGTAGCGGAAATTTTAAGTAGTTTGGAAAACCAGCAAATACCACCTCTGCCTGGCCCCACCCCCATCTATTCTTTGCCTCCCGAGTCCGGCTGGGTCTTCTTTTGTTGCCCTGCACAGGAGAACAGAGCTGGAAAGCAGGTTAGTGGGGTGGGGAAGGAATGGAGATTTTACAGTATCCTTTCCCTGCCACGCCCACCAAGCCACACCCACAGAACCTGTAGTTTGAATCCCACCATTGCTCGAGCCCCATAGCTGGGCAAGACCAAAGGTTTTAGTAAGATCTTTTTAATGCTTGTTTGAAATAAATACAAAGTTGGTGACCAAAACAGGGATTTCTCAGCCTTATTTATAGTAAGTTCAGAAGGCAGAGTCTTTCTGAATACTTTGCAACACTTCTTTCTAGATTCCTCCTAAGCTAAGCTGAGTTGCTGTTTGTAAGATAAGCTGGGAAATTTACTCACCCACTGCTCTCTGTTTATTGATTATATCCACATGTTCTCTTCCATCCCTTTCTTAGCTTCCCTGTAATCTTTCTTATCCTGCAACCTGATAGTCAGGCTCTGTTTTGGACACTTGACAGTTAGCTAAATTGGCTGCTCCTAGCACCTACCAATACTTGCCCTGCCCTGCCCTAGCTTATCCCACCACATTTTGAGGATAGTGATTGTGGTGAATTTCCCCAGGTCCATTGAGGGTGGAAATGAAGCCAGGGGATTCTTTCAGTCACTTCCTTAATTTGTCCTGCATTCAAATTATAAAGAAAACCTCAAATATCGCTCTAGTTCCTGGGGCAGAATAGTCCTTGGCTGTGAGGGCAATGCAATATATGCAATGCAGATAGTTCTCAACATACGATCACAATTGAGCCCAAAATTTCTGCTGCTAAGTGTTGTGGTTCGCCAGCAGCAGGTGCAGATGGCTGAGGTCCCGGAGAGCAAGGACTCGGATGAGGGGCCTGCGTGTGATGCAGGGATGGGGCCAGGACTATCAGAGAGCAGAATGCTACCTTCAAAGCTTGTGGAGGCTGACAGCAGTGATGCAGAGGAGCCTGAGGAGCCTGCTCGAAGGAAAGAGTAGCTGCAGCAGCACAGGTGAGTTGGGAGTAAGGCTGCAAGGTGATTGCCCCTCCTTTAAGGGATAAAAGCCAGTCCTCAGAGGTGGGATTCTTTACAGGAAGCAAAGAAGTTCTTGTATTTCAAGTCTTGTGGAAGTTCAGACTATCCTGGTTTGTGTTTGGAGACTTGATTTTGATTACTTCCTTGCAATTTAATCTAGTGTTTTTGGCAGCCTTGCACAACCTTGGCAAGGCTTGTTCTTATCTGGACAATTAGTTTTTAATAGTGTTTTACTGTGAATGAACGAAATTCACAGAGAAGCATTAAAGGGTTTTTGGTGTTTGTTTGCTTTGAACAAGGCTTGGATCAGAACACTAAAGGAAACATTTGTTAAGTGAATTTTGCCCTGTATTAAAACCTTTCTCGCCACAGATGATAAGTGAACCACCACAGTTGTTAAGTTAGCAACATCGTTGTTAAGTGAATCTGGCTTCCCTGTTGACTTTGTTTGTAAGAAATTCACAAAAGGTGATCACATGACCATGTGCCATTGCAACCATCATAAATATTGTGAAAAATTGTCATGTCATTTTTTCAGTGCTGTTGTAACTTTGAACAGTTACTAAATATACTGTTGTAAGTCAAGGACTACCTGTATATATTTCTGTTGGCTCACTAGACTAGAGGAAAATTTTCAGTGCGGCTACTCTAGTTGCACTCATAATCAGAGGAAGTCTGAGATCTTTCCTGATTCTTGTACTCTTTGGTTTTTGTTCTGTATGGAACTTGGTAGGTTCCAAGTACTTCATTCTGATTGGCCGAAAAGGCCACATACGGATTGGTTCGCTAGGAACCAATCCGGGAACACCAAACGGTGGGAAGAATTAAATAACTGTCATTGGCCACAAGCCGGCGATAAGCCGCTATATAAAGGGCTGCCGTGGCTTGGGCTATGTTCCGTTTCTTTACCTAGCAGTTTGAAATAAAGAGTTGCTGTTTGGAACCCGTTCTCACCGCTTCTTTCCGGACGGAACACTGGCGACGAGGATGGGATCGTCGTAGAAGCAGAGACGAAGCACGCGGCGATCTGAACCGAGCGAAAAGAGATGGCTGGTAACAACGCACCGCCAGCAACCTTCAATCTAGATGTAGAGGATTGGGAATCATATATCGATCGCTTTCTTATATTCTTAGAAAGCAACGAGATGGAAGAAATCTCAGATCAAAGGAAGAGGGCTGTCTTCCTTACACACTGCGGACTGGCTGTATTCAAAATGGCGAAGGCGCTAGCGAAACGCAGAGATGTCAAGCAGATGACCTGGTCCGACTGAACCACTGCTCCGAACACACTACGCACCGTGTGGTCTCCAATCCAATCAAAAGACACGAATTTTACAAAAGGGACCAGAAGCAGGATGAAACCATAGCAGACTTTGTGGCAGCTTTGAGACACATTGGAGGGGCATGTGAGTTTCAAAACATGGACGAGGCTATGAGAGACTGCGTAGTCCTCAGCCTGAAAGACTCTACCCTTCAGAGCAAACTACTCAACAGACCGAACATACCGTGGCGAGGCCATTGCTGAGGCCAATCGCCACCAAAGCAGCGAAAAAGTCAGCAGCCACCATGCGGCAAATGAACGCAGTTCCAGACCTGCCACCCAAAACCAGGGAGAAGAGCAAGGGAGGAAGAAACAGCCCACACGCACAACCCACCACGAGGATGTCGAAACCCAGAGTGACACCGAAAGACGACAAAGATGTCCATAGACTTATTCAGATAGAAAATGGCGCCAAAAAGAGGAAAGAATCGGCGGGAATTTCAATGTGCGGGCTGCAGAGGCAATCACCCGCGGTCTGAATGCAGGTTCCTCGATGCAATATGCGGGCTTGTAAGAAAAGGGAGCACATTGAAAGGGTCTGCCGCAACAAAAAGAGCTATAATCCAAAGACGCGGCAGCAGCCCTCCCCCCCCCCAGACATGATGACAGACAAGCCGGCAACCGATGGAACCGCAATAAAAAACCAGTGACAGAGAAGAAATGCATCAGATGTCACCATCGATAATGCCAGGGCGGAAAGCCGAAAGAAGGTACGGATAGAGGTGAGCATCGAGGGGAGACCCTGCGAGATGGAGGTCAAACTCAGGGCGTCGTTCCTATCGATGGTATCCTGGAATCCATCCGGCGCCTAATTCCAAACATCAAGCAGAAAGAAACTAAAGAAAACAAAAACTTGTGCTAAAAGACTATCAGCGAAATCGAATCCAGTAGTTGGCCTTGGACATTTTTTAGTTGAATTTAAACAACACAGCAAAGTCTTGCCTCTGACTATCGTCACCGTGACCGCCCTAGTTTTGCTAGGAATCGAATGGTTCGCACCTCTGGGAATCGGGATGACGGGAATCAACCGCATTGCTACTACCAACTGGGAGGAGAAACTACTCCACGAATTCCAAGATGTATTTGACGGGACTCTAGGCAAGTACCAGGGGACCCAATTTCATTTAGCCTAGACCCGAAATAGCCCCCATTCATTTAAAGGCCAGGACGCGCTTAAAACCAAAAATTGACGAAAAGCTGAATAAGTTGATAGTGCAAGGGTTTTACAATCAATCGACCATGCCAAGTGGAAACCCTATTATCACACCAGTGAAGCCAGATGGGTCAGTACGCATCTGTGGGACTATAAGCAACTGAACCACGCGCTCCAACAAAGCGCATACCAGTGCCAGTAGTGCAACATTTATTGCACTCGCTAGGGGAGGAAAAATATTTGGGAAAACTCGACCTAGCACAAGCTTATCAGCAGCTACCCATTGATCCAAAACAGCAGAGGCACAAACGATAGTAATGCATGGAGGGGCATTCAATGTAACCGCCTCCAATTTGGTGTTAGCGGTTGCCCCAGGCATTTTCCAAAGCCTCATGAACGCCTACTAAACAGAACTCAAAAGGTGTCGTCCTATACTTTGATGATGTACTGGTCTCAGCAAAAAATGCCAGCCAGCTAGAGACCAAGTTAAGAGAGGTCTTAACTCACTTTAGAAAATCAGGCCTAAAAGTTAAGAAGGAAAAATGTGAACTGCCACTAACCGGGTCAAATTTTGGGACTAATTTAATCGATGAGCAAGGCATTCACCCAACCGAAAAGAAGGTGAAGCTATCAAAGACGCTCCTGGACCAAAAAACAAAAACCGATCTCCAGGCGTTCCTAGGCCTCATAAATTTTTACAATGTGTTCCTACCCCATAAGGCGACAATAACAGAACCCTACATCGTCTGCTAAATTAAAAAACCGCTTGGACATGGGGCCACCGGGAAAAGAGAGCCTTTCAAGGTATTAAGGACCTATTAACATCAGACACTGTTCTTATCAGTTAGCAATACCCTGCCTCTGACGGTCACCTGCGATGCTTCACCTTTTGGGGTTGGTGCCATCCTGAGTCACCAGCTTCCAGACGGCGGAGAGGCACCGGTCGCCTTTTACTCAAAGACACTCTCCAGGGGAACGCAATTACAGCCAACTTGATTGCGAAGCCTTGGCAATCGTCGCCAGGATCAAATGATTCCATGAGTTCCTTTACGGTAGACCCTTTTCCATCATAACTGACCACAAGCCTCCCCTTGGAATCCTAGCGGGAAAACAAACCAACCCCGAACATTCTGTCTCCTAGAATGACGAGGTGGTCTGAATTCCTCACTGCCTACTCCTACACGCTACTCCATGGACCTTGCAAAGCCATCTCGCACGCCGACGCCCTGAGCCGTTCCCCGTTGTCTGTCACAGAAGACGACCTGCTCCAACTACCTCCACATTTCAACATGAGACCTGCGGGAGCTACCGCTGAGTGCAGCCAACGTTGCGAGAGCCACAGCCAAAGACCCTTTGACAGCATGCTACTGACTGGGTAGGTAAAGGTTGGCTGGAGGAAAATAAAAAAACTGAGACTTTTAAACCTTTCCGACCAGACAGCTTTTCGAGCTGTCTATCAAAAAGGGTGCATCTTATGGGGTGACGGGTGGTAATCCCAAGCAGCCTACAAGAAACCGTCTAGGCATGTTGCATGAGGGTCACCGGCATAGTTAAGATGAAAGCCCTGGCCATGAGTTACGTCTGGTGGCCAGGCTGGACAAAGACATTGAACGCTGGGTTGCAACATGCCACCGCTGTCAGGAAAGCGAGGCCTACCCCCCCACAGGCCATCAATTCGGGACTGGGGAACTCCCAGGGGTCCAAGGTCTAGGGTTGCACATGACTTCGCTGGGGCCAACAAAGAGGAACACCTTTTTGATTGTAGTCGATGCATATTCGAACTGGTTGGAAGTCCTCCTCATGGCCTCCACAACCACCGAGGCTGTCATGAAACAGCTCGACAAACTGTTTGTGAATGCATAGGCTACCAGTTGTACTTGTTTCAGACAACAGGTCTCAGTTTACCACCTTGCAGTTCAAACAATACCCTGGCTGCCCAGGGTATCCATCACACCTTAACCGCGCCGGCCCATCCGGCTGTGAATGGCAGGGCCGAACATATGGTTAAGGCCCTGTCACACTGCCCAACGGATGCAAAACGGACACAACGGACAAGCAAAATTGTTCCATCCGTTGTATCTGCTCTCAGAAGGGGGCAAAAATTTGCATAACCGGAGCGGATAACATGGACGGGGGAGGACGCAGGGCGGATGGAAAGCGGATGCGGAACGGGAGCCCAGCGGATGGAAGCGGATGGGAGTGGATGCACATCTGCTAGGCTTCCGCGGGGACTTCAGCAAAGCGGATGCGGAACAGATACAGCGGATGCAGAACGGATGCACAGCGGATGAAGCGATGCACAGCGGATGCAGCGGATGCACAGCGGAAGCCTAGCGGATACGAGCGTTAATTGCGCATGCGGGGAGGATGCATTGCGTCAGCCCACGGATATAACGGAAGCAGCTCGGAAGCAGGTCGCCATTCAGAGGAAAGACCTGCTTCCAGACACATCGACTGCCTTGCCTGTCCCCTTGCATGTCTGCCTGCAAGCCTTGCTGCCAGCCTTGCTGTCTGCCTGCCTGCCAGCCTTGCTGTCTGCCTGCCTGCCAGCCTTGCTGTCTGCCTGCCTTCCAGCCTTGCTGTCTCCTGCCTGCCAGCCTCGCTGCCAGCCAGTCTGCCTGCCATCCTTGGTGCCTGTCTGCCTGCCTGCAAGCCTTGTTCATGCCTGCCTGCCATCCTGGTGCCTGCGTGCCTGCCAGCCTTTCACCAGCTGTTGGCCCTGCCGTCTGGCTGCCTGCCAGCCTTCCCTGCCAGCCTTGTGCCTGCCTGCCTGCCTGCCAGCCTTGGTGCCTGCCTGCCTTGCCAGCCTTCCTGCCAGCCTTGATGCTGCCTTCCTGCCAGCCTTGTGCCGCATGCCTGCCAGCCTCCTGCCAGCCTTGGTGCCTGCATGCCTGCCGCCTTGTGTGCCTGCCTTGCCTGCCAGCCTTCCTGCCAGCCTTGGTGGCCTGCCTCTCTGCCAGCCTTCTGCTAGCCTTGGTTCCTGCCAGCCTCCCTGCCAGCCAGCAACCCCACAACCATGCTAGGCACAGCAAGCCTCAGCCATCTGCTGCCAGCCCTTGCAAGAGGGACAGGGCTACCATTCCCGCCCCCTGGCCCTCACTCTGGTTCTGCTGGGGCTTCTGCAGCAACGGGCTCGCTCTTCTGGGGCAGGGGCTTCTGCTGCTTCTGCTTCTGGAGGAGCTGATGACAAGCACTCCAGCACCAGCCATCTCTCAGCACCTGCACCCTTCACCCCTGCAGACTGAGCGACCAAGAGGAGTGCCAGAGACTCATTTTTGTCTTATAGCTTGTTGTTAATAAAGTCTATTTTTTGATTCACACACTTGCTTCATTCTTTTTTTTAATAAAGTCTTGCTGGAAACTTTTAGAAATGGTTAAGCCTTTGCATGCTTGTGGGATGGGTTAAGATAGCAGTGGATGTGTTGAGATCGCTGTTGGAATGGGCAGGGATACCTTGGGATGGAATAGCTGTGGGATAGATAAACCTCCAGTGCAAGCATAGTGGGACTGTATGGTCCACCCTCCCAGGTTGCCACACCTATGGCCCTTTATTATCAATAACAATGTAATCATTGATCCACACATTTCAACATAAACACAACTCTTATTAAATGCCCTGTTCATTGTCGGCCACTCAACATACATTGCACAATCTCATCAGTGTGATGAGACAGGCTCAAGGAAGCATCCATTAAGCATCTACATCCTGTCTTGCCACTCCACTGCTCCAGCTTGGGAGTTGCACCAGTGTTTTCAGGAGGTTGGGGCCTTGCACATCCTCAATGTCTATCAGGTTTCGCCCTTGCCTCCATTCCCCAGGCTCCATGTCCCCATTGCCTTGTTGGAGGTCCACAAGCCTGTTCTGCAAGATGTCGGTAGCGGGCGCATGAGATTGTGCAGGATGCAGCAAGCTTCCATTATCCTCCTCACGGTCTCTGGGCGATGCTGCATGGTGGTGAGAAATACCTGGAACTGTTGCCAGGATGCCAAAGGCCGTTCTCCACCACCCGCTCTTGCCCTGGACAGCCTGTAGTTGAAGATCCTCTCTTCACGGGTGAGGAGTCTGGAGTGTAGGGCTTCATGGGTAGGTTGTCAGGAGAAGGCGGTCATCCCCCACGATGAAGTAGGGCACATCTTGTGTTCGTTGGGCAGGGTTTCTGGATCTGGAAAGCCCACGATGAGGTTGCATTCCAGCTCCTCCTTGAGGTGACTGGCTTGTATACCTGGGCATCTGAAGATGAGCCGTTGCCTGAAGCATCGATGTACATGAACTTGTAGTCAGCATCGACCATGGCAAAGAGGACGATGCTGAAGAAGCCCTTGTAATTTGAATAAGTGACCCCGACTTGGCTGGAGCTTTGCAGGCCACGTGCTTCCCATCTTATGGCTTCAACGGCTGTGGGGGAAGTTTTCACTTCTGATACCACTGCTCTGCAACTTTCTTCCATCCTTCTTCAGTGGAGGGGCACTGGAGGAGCTCCTCCGTATTCTTCAATGATGGCCTTGGACCACTTCTCGACCACAATGCTGATGGTTGTTGTGTGCACCCCTCCAGCGATACTGCATGCTCCTGTAGGTGGTCCTGAGGCCAGGTGGTGCAGAGTGAGTTGCCACCTTGAGCCCAGATTCCAGGCTGGGCCGGAAGTTGGTGGTTTTGCCTTGGTCAACCTGGTGTCACCGCTTGCACAAGTTCGCTCAAACATGGCTGGAGGCATCCTCATGAAGTTCTTGGAATGCCTGAGTGTCTTCGCTCCTGAGCTCCACCATCAGCTTGCTTGTCCAGTCCGTACTCTGCTCTTCTGGCGAAACCATCTTCGTACCCAGACGCTTCATTGGCCGCCCCTTTTTTTTTCCCGTAGTAGAGTTCACAGAGCCTGTAGATGGGGCTTCGCACTGTTGCAGAAGGGATGGTGGCTGCCAAAAGGACTGTGTTAAGATCTACGGTGGACATGACTGGATGCTAGTGGAAGAGGAAGAGGCAGATGAAGGCTGCAGAGGTCCGCACCGCAGGGTGCTGTTCTGAAAGGTGAAGATCAGATGTGATTGCTCCCCTTTTATAGCGCAGTATAGGTGTCCCTTTGCATCCTCTAGGCATCCTTAATATTCCGATAATCCCCTCTGCAACGTTTTTCTGTTTTAACGCTTTGTGTTCGCTAGGCATCCATTCTGCATCCGTTCTGCATCCGTTCCGCGTCCGTTCCACTTCCTCCCTGCGTCCGAGCGGATGCGAGTTGCGCGGATGCGTAACGGATGCCTAGCGGATATAGCGGAATGCGTAACAGATGCAGAACGGATGCGTAGCGAATGCGTAGCGGATGCAGAACGGACGAATTGGATACATTTCCACGCAAAAGTTTTGAGCAGCTCAAAACTTTCTGAGCGGATGAAACAATCAATAAACGGATGCTGGACGGATAGAGAGGAAGCAAAAGAGGCAGTCATCGCAGTTACATCGGTTAACCAACGATGGCAAGCTTTTTTTGTCCGTTTTACATCCTCTTTGCATCCGTTGGTGCAGTGTGACAGGGCTTTAGGATACTGAGTGAGGACATAGAGAGAATGGTCAAGGGAGACGTGGAGGACAAACTCAACCGATTCCTAACCTTGCAACATATTATCCCTAGTAGCACTACAAATAAAAGCCTGGCTGAACTGTTTATGGGAGGAAAACTACGGTCCTACCTGGACGGTTACACCCCACCTATACATGGGAGAAGCCCCCAACTCTCCCACAAATACCGTACCTTCGAAAGGCAACCTAATCTAAAGCAAGAACCTTACCAGGGACCCTCATATGGCTGCCAGCCACCATCACACAAGTCACAAGCCCCTGGTCCTAACTGACTCACGCTAGACGATGGGAGGGAATGGAAGCGGCACATAGACAGTTTCGCTCCCGCAACCTCGAAAGGAAAAACAGCCCCGCAGAACCGAAAATAATAAATTTGATGAAAAACAACAAGGAGGGGGGAAGTACAAATAAATAAAAAAAGGGAGAGACGAACCTCCCTATAACAAGACAAACAAACTCTGCAAAACAGACAATCTAACAAACAAAAAGAGCACTCACGGTTAGATGAACCCCAAGAAAGAAGTCCGGGAGCAGCAGGAGAGCGAAGTGAGGGCCTTCCTGTGAGGTGGCAGCCAGCCAGCTCAACCAACCCGGCCAAAACCAGGAGGGAGTGGATAGAGCCATCTCAACTGGCCCAAGAGACTCAGGCGGGAGCGGCATGGCTGACTCACCCTTCCAGGAGGTTCCATGGAGAAGGTTGAGAGAAGCAGCGATCTCGTCCCGAACCGTTTGAAGACCCAAAACAAGACTGAGCCGCGCACGTCAACTAGAAACTAGGAAAAACCCCACCTACCTGCACAACACTGTCACCCACATTGGACTGAATTAAAGGGGGAGGGTGTTTCTGTTATGGAACTTGGGTAGAGGTTCCAAGTACTTCATTCTGATTGGCACGAAAAGGCCACATCCGCGATTGGTTCGTGAGGAACCAATCCAGGAAGCCGCCAAACGGCGGGAAGAATTAAATAACTTTCATTGGCCACAAGCTGGCAGGCTAGCCGCTCTATAAAGGGCTGCCACGGCTTGGGCCATGTTCCGTTTCTTTACCTAGCGGTTTGAAATAAAGAGTTGTTGTTTGGAACCCGGTCTCACGTGCTTCTTTCCGGATGGAACAGTTTTGATGGATAAATGCCAAACCATTCAAATCAAAACACGTCATGTCTTCCATCTTCCCCAATTACTACTGACAAAATGGCACATAGACTTCTGGAAGTGTTTATGTCAGTGTTTCTCAATCTTGGCAACTTAAAGATGGGTGAACTTCAACTCCCAGAATCCTAGGAGTTGGAGTTCACATTTCATCAAGCTGCCATTGTTGGAAGAAATATCCTTCTGGGTTCAGTTCCAAGTGGGGAAAAAGACACTGGAAACATGGAGACTGTTTGGGAAGATGGTTTAATGGTGGACAGGACCACATGCCTTTGGGTGAATAAAGAAGGAAAAGGGCTGAGATGCTGAGAGGCCCTTAGTTTTATAACCTCTGTTGGGCCCCACCTTAGTGTTTCCTGTTCCTGTGCAAGAAATGTATCCCATTGTCTGACAGACTCGCAGGGGTGGGTTCTTAGCTAACTTTGTAGGCTTTGTCTGGACCACATGGCTTCACCTGAGTGCTGGCTGATACAATCTTCCCAGGCCAGGTGGTGAGATAGGTAGAGGCCTTTATTATGTAGAATACTCTGATCTAGATCTTAATGGGCCATTAGCAAAGGTGGGTGGACTGAGTTTCTGCCTCTCTGAGTTTTTTCTTTTCTTTTTTAGGGGAAATATTCTGCCTTTTTAGTATATCCCAAAATATTTCATTTTCCTAGGAGAGGAGTGGGTTTTAACTTCCAACACTGCCAAGGTTGAAACACACTGGTTTATTTATTATGAACAAATGCAGAAATCAAAGAGTTAATTGCAGAATATTAAGAAAGGGCCATCTAGACCTAGAAATTTTGATTTAGCCCTAACTCTGCACGGGCACAAAAATAAAAAGGGATGGGGTAATGAAATAAATGTAACATTTTAGATCTGAAAATGTACAGCAATTTGACACATTGGAAATATTGACCTAGTTCTTCACTGTACAGTTTAGTCCTAATTAGAGACTATCTTATAAATTTGGAAGGAAACTTGTAGTCCTTGAAAATAGGCTATAGCCCTGGGTGAACCAACCTTTGATTCTGTAACTTCCTCACCATAAGGAGGCCTCAGCAGAAACAGTCAGAAATAGATAAGATTATACAGCACAATTTGATGGACCCTAAATCACTTTACAGCCTTTATATATAAACAGCAAAGTACAGCCATCTCTGGAATGGTGCTTGACATCCAGCTGGCATACCTTGGAAGTTTACAAATAAGGAAAGAAGATATTTTTGTCCAAGGACAAACCTTTCTTCTTTTTAAAGTGTATTGGAGTTTGATACAACAGGATTTGGGTTTTTTTTTTTCCTTCGTAAAAGATGATGGGAAATGTTACAACTATGAAATGATTATCTAAATGATGCAGTTATTATTGTAAGATAAGATCACTAAAAGAATTATGGGTTAAAAATAAGTACCTAAATCATTGTACAGGTACGGAAAGGGGATAATTAATTAATTAATTAATTTTATGCCAGCCATCTCCCCTATAAGGTGATTCTTAAAATATGGTTTAAGTGGTGGTTAGAATGCAGTATTGCAGGCTAACTCTGCCCATAGCCTGGAGTTTGATTCTGACTTAACTCAGCTTTTCATCCTTCCAAGGTAGGTAAAATGAATGCCCCAGATTATTGGGGGTAATATGCTAATGAGATAAACTACTCAGAGCACTACATAGCACTGTAAAGCACTATGAAGCGGTCTATAAATCAAAATACTATTCCTATTGCTATTACTCTTTCCCATTTTTCATTCATGACATTGTATTCTGGATGTTTCTTTAGAGCAAAGACAAGGAAATTATTTACAGGGCCTAATATCATTCTTTCATCACCTTGCAGATTTGTCCACAGGAGGTGGCCCCAAAAGGCAAGATGGAGGCCATGACTGTATGATTGAAGTTCCACTTGTTTTAATGTTCACTCTGTAGAGACCCAAACCCAATGTCAAAAGTCAATTTCTTTGCATACAGGTTCTAGTAAGTGAAATACACACAGCAGTAGAACAAAGTCAAAAAGGCAGAATTCTGGTTTATATTTTATTTTTATGCATTGAAAGAACAATAAGGAGGGAAGGGGGAAATATCATAATCAGTTACATATGATACAGGAGTTTACAGCATTGGAATTTATTATGAGAAATCTATTTTTACTTTTTGGCTAGACATCTGCTGTACTTCAAGGAAACAGGAGTAAATAAGTATCTTAAAGCCTATTGAAATAGCAGAAGTTCTGAAAAGTTTCAAACACAGAACATGACTTTGGTTAATCCACCAAATTCTCTTCCAAAGTTTTTTCCAATTTTGAAATAAGTAATAATTCTGTAAAATCTCAATATCTGGTCTCCTGAATTTTAGGCAGGAATATTGTGCTACTTGTTGCTCAAGGATAGTAAAACATGGGAATTCATATACATAAAAAATAATCTGCAATCCCAGATTATTCCAAGCCAAAATTTGTTATCTTCTCAAAAGAAACCAACAATGCAAAAAAGGGTGTGGGGGTAATTTCAGAAATCCAACCATTTTTAAATCATTTAGATCAGCCTTGACAACTTTTAAGATCTATGGACTTTAACTCTCAGAATTCCCCAGCACAGATCTTAAAGTTGCCAAGGTTGGACACCCCTGATTTAGACTATCAGTGCTTCTTCTAGTTTCATTCCCTTTATCCTTGTCTTTTGCTTTCTTTAAACCTCTCCCCTCTTTCTTTTTGAGGAGCTCCTCAGTTCCCTGACATCACAATTTGCTTGGGTTCATTACCTTTCTCTTGACTCACCCGTCTGTGTTTCTCTTAACATCCTAACTCTTAATTTCATGTAATAAAGTGAGTACAACTACACAGTTAATACACAGAAATTTTTATTCATTTCAAGAAATGTTCATTCCTCACAAGTGACCATATATTGTTACTTTCTTAGCAGCTTCCATATCATATTTTCAAATTTCACTTTCTGTTTATATTCTGAAGGGAGATTAATCTGTCTTCTAATTGTCAGCTTTGGAAGCCATATTAGCACCAGAAGCTTCCACACTGCCACATTCTTGAGCATGAGAAGATGGGAGGGGAGATATTATGGAGTGCATGTGGTTAGACATCATAGCATTCTTCTTTAGAGTCAAGGTCAGGTTGTTCCCGCACCTGGTTGAAGAGTGGGTGAAGGGATGTCTCAAGCTGGGATGGATGGTGATTGGGGCATGTGACGGAATGATGGGTGCGGGGGTGGATTTGTAATTTTCTGCTTATGGAGGGAAACTCAAAACTTTCAGTTTCGGGATTTCTCAGATGTGCCAGTTTACCACTCTAAAGGCTAGGTCCCACTGACCGACGGATGCAAAATGTATGCAAAAAGGACACAGCGGACGAGCAAAATTTTGGGGGTGGCTCCATCTGTTGTTATCTGCTATTCCGCTCAAAAAGTGGCCCAAATTTGCATTAAACAGAACGGAAAAGAATGGAAAGCGAAATGGACGGGGGTAGTATGTAGTGCGGATGTTAGCGGATGATCACAGGAAGCCTAGCGATGGAAGTGATGGAAGCGGATGACACATCCGAAGGGCTTCCGGGGGAGAATTGCGAAGCGGATGCATAGCGGAAGGGGCGATGCGTACGCGAATGACGCAGATGCATACAGACGCCTATAGGAAGCAAAAGCGGATTCATAGCGGATGTATATCAGATGCAAAGCGTTCACTGCGCATGCGAGGGAGTATGAATTGGTAGCTCCGTGAATATAAAAGCGAATGCAGCTCGCACAACAGTCGGCATTCAGAGGAAGACGTGCTGCCACAGACATCTTCACAAATAACACCATGGTTCGTCCAGTCAGGAAGAAGAGAAAGCCTTGCCAGCCTGGCAAGAAGGACAGAACCAACATCCCACCCCCTGGCACTGATCTGAAACTGCTGTGTGCTGCTGGTGGTGGTGTGCGTGGTAGCTTGCTGGTGCCTTCTCCTGCTGCTGGTTCTGCTGGTTCTGCTGGTGCTTCTCCTGCTGCTCCTGTCTACTGGTGGTGTGGTTCGCTGCTTTCGCTGCTGCTCTCCTGCTGTTGGTGCTGCTAGATGCCAGTGCTACTGCTACTGCTGCTGTGATGGACCAGCCCCAAGGCCCTCAAGCCCTGCTGGTGAGCCTGAAGGCCCTCTGCTGAAGGGCCCTGAAACCCCTGCCAGAGGGAGGAACGAGGCAAGGGAAGGGAGAAGGAGAGAGGAAACAGTACAGCGCGTTATCCGAGGAACATGAGGAGGAGGTCTGCTGAATGGCTGAGGGAGAACGAGTCCCTCTGGAGAAAGGGCCACAGACTGTATCGCAACACCAAGAAGAAGCAGGCATCTTGGAGAGACAAGGCAGAGAGCCTGGACTACACTGCAGATGTATACTCCTGGGATGTGTGGAAGCACATGCACACCTGGTATGGCAAGCTACACCTGAAGAAATCTGGGCAGGCTGCTGTCAAGCTCACTCACCGGGAGATGTACGGTCATGGCCAAGTGCAGCTCCTGGAGGGTGAGATCCGCCACCGAGGAGCAGCCCCTCTGTCAACCTCTCCCTCAGACAGCCCACAGGACAAGCCAGGTTCCTCTTCCCAGCAGGTCAGATAGCTGCCCTGTCCAGGCAGGGTGTCTTTGGAGGCCCACCGGCAGGGACCCCCCCCAACAGCTGCACTCCCCATGCCGGAGACTGGAGGATCGCCTGTCACAAATGGAACAAGAAGCGGCAGCCACCAGAGACCAACCCACCCCCCCCCCACCTCCACAGGATGCAGGCAGAGAGGCAGACTGGAGGGCCAGAGCCCACACTGTCCTGTTGGAATCAGGACACAATCAAAGACCAGCCACAGAACTTCTCTCACCAAGCTGGTCCACAGCAATATGACCATCCTCCGGACACAGAAGCCCTTCATCACCTACGTGAGCCCAAAACCTCATGGACCTGCCCGAGGCCCAATACCAGGTGATGAAGCAAAAGATAACAGCACTTCTGCACAACCCTCAAGCCCAGCTGAACCTGCTCTGACCCAGTCCAGGTCTGCTCCTCCACCCCAGTGTGATGTCACAGCCCTTCCACGGCTTTCACAGCCCCTCACCTACCAAAGCTACGACTACCAGGACTTTCCACAGAAACAGCCCTTCCCAGTCCAGGCCCAGGTTTTATCGCCATGCCACAGATGCCACACCTCGCCCAGCTGCAGACCAACGCCCACTACACTCCTCCTTCCCCACCCCACAGCCAAGCCATCAACAGACAATCTGTCATCAGTCTTGTGCCTGGACATCCCAGGTACTTGATGAAGGGCCTCTCAACCTCATGGGACTGAGTCAGCTCTCTGAGAGCTTCCTGAACACACCATCCCCTGGTTGTACTCTTGGGGCCAAGCACCCCAATGGTGCCTCAGACCAGCATCCAGCCACAGCCATCTCCACAGTCCCTGCCGCTTAACAGCTGAGACCATGGACATGCCTCAGAGGTGACTGAGAATAGTGCCAGAGACATGAGTTGTTTTACCTGTTCACTTATCTTTGCTTAAGACCACTTTACTTGGTTCATTTGCTTTTTTAATAAAGTCATGCAGTTTACTTAAAAACAGTTATAAATAAAGGTTATCTTTGCTGAACACACTTGGTTCGATTTTTTCACTTAATCAAAATGTTGGTAAAACTTTGAAAATGGTTAACCTTTGCATGCTTGTGGTATGGTGAAGATAGGTAAGGATAGTTGTGGATATGGTTAAGGATTGCTGTGGGATAAGATAAACCTTCCCATGTGCACAGGCAATAGGTGGATGTAATGGTCCACCCTTCCAGCTGCACCCACATATGGCCCTTTTTTTAACAACAACAATTTATTCATTGATCAACACATTTCAAAATAAACAAAGTTCTTTATTAATGCCCTATTCATTGTAGGGCCACTAAATCTTACATCTTCATTCAGTGTTTATGAGAAAGGCGTAAGCGCATAGTCATCCATCAAGTGATCTATCATCCTGTCTGCACTCCCTGCTCCAGCTGGGAGTTTGCACCAGTGATTCAGTGAGTTGGTCGCTGCTCTTCTATCTTCGCATTGAAGCTCTGTTGGGGCCCTTGAAAACTACTACTCAACAGGTGTCTATCAGGTTTTGTCCTTTGCCTCCATTCACCAGCGCCTCCATGTCCCCATTGCCTTTGTTGCGTCCTACAGAGAGCTGTTTCTGCAAGACTCGTACCATGTTGGGCAGCACAAGTA
This sequence comes from Laticauda laticaudata, assembly GCA_004320025.1. NCBI lineage: Eukaryota > Metazoa > Chordata > Lepidosauria > Squamata > Elapidae > Laticauda > Laticauda laticaudata. Next base: position 1,381 of record BHFT01017491.1, on the reverse strand, counting down.
TACGTAATTGTGCTACGTTGAGCGGTGTCTTAGTCCGATGCTGTGCGTACGATTGCTGATCATGGTGGTGATGAATGCCTGAGAACTGTTGGCCAGGGTCATGCAAAACAACAAGAGCCAATTCTCCCCCGACCCATCTTGCTCTGGGACAGCGTCGTAGTAAAATTGAAGATACCTCTATCTATCACAGGTGACGGTAGTATCTTGCGAAACTGTTGTATTGGGCTTCAGTGGGTTAGGTCTGACAGGGAGAAGGGCGTCATTATCAGCCCGATATTTGAAAGTTGGGCACTTTTTGTATATGTCATTGGATAGGGGTTCTGGATCTGGAATCACGCACGATAGGTTGCCTTGCCAGCCCATCCTTGAGGTCACTGGCGTTGTATTACCTGGCTATCTGAAGCTAGTGACCCGTTTGCCTGAAGGCATCGATGTAGATGAACTTGTAGTCTGCAATCGACTCATGGCAAGTAGGATTGATGCTTCGAACGAAGCCCTTTGTAGTTGTAACAGTGACCCCTTGACGTTGGCTGTCGAGTCTTTGCCAGGGCCAACGTTGGCTTCGATCGTGTCTTCACACAGGGAGGCTCATGTAGGGGAAAGTTCCACCTTTGACACCACTGTTCTGGCAACTTATTCCTCCAGCCTCTTTCAGTTGGTGTGAGACCACATTGAGGGAGCTCCTCTCACGTTTATTTCTTCGAGATGGCCGTGTCACCACTTCTCCTGTACGCAGCTTGACCTGTTGGTGTTTGTGTGTGGCACCTCCAGGCATACTGACGATGTTTCTGTAATGGTGGTTCCAGGGGCCAGGTGCCCCCTTCCATCCAGGACTCCAGTTGGGAGTGAAGGTGATGCTCGGCTGTGCAGACGTTGGGTCTCAGACGGCTCTACGAGAGGTTTTGGTCAAACGATGGCTGGGGTGGCAGATCCTCATGAAGTGCTGGAATTGCAATGAGTGTCTTCATTCCTTCAGCTCACCGTCAGCTTGTCATAGAGTTCCAAGACTCGCAGGCTCTTTCTGGCTGAGTCCAGTCCTCGGACCACACAGCTCTTGAACGTGTCCCTTCTTCTCCTGTGCTTAGAAAGAGGTGAAATAGTCTGAACAGGCTTGGTTTGTTGTTGCAGATGACGCAGAGCCTACCATAAGGACTGTGTTATGATCCGATGCGTGACGAGAACAAATGGATGCATGTTGGAGAGCAAGACAAGGGTGAAGAGGTCTGTTACACCATCGGCTGCTGGCACTCATTCCTGAGATCCAGGTGATTTTCCTCCCCTTTTCATAGGAAATAACTCCCTGGCACTAGTGCCCCTTCCACACACTCTAGACTACTGCCAGACATCCTAAATATCGAAAGATCATCCATCTCTCTGTCTC